>PVIU01011606.1:0-63839 GCA_004026605.1 Ondatra zibethicus
CTCCCACGCGCTGGGTTAAGCACAGCTCTGGCCCTCTCACCTCCACCCCCCCTCCAAAGAAAATCCCGCTTCCTCAGGGCTGCAGGCCGAATAAAACCAAAGGATGCAAGGAATGTCTCGATGTAAAGTGCTGGGAAACCCAACATTTTATTCACTACATCGCGGCGACTACACAAATGCGGAAACATCGGAACACTGGGAGCGTGATGACAACACCACTTGCTTTTTTTTTTTTCTTTTTCTTTTTCTTTAGCAAACACAGCAGATGATATTGCACGGCATAAAGAGAGAACAGTATTGAAGCTCAAAAAAATGTAAAAAAAAAAAAAAGAAAAGAAAAGGAAAGAAAGAAACCTTAATGCAGTACAAACCAGAAGAATGCCTAACACACGACGCATTTTGTCGCTACACACGAAAAATACAGAAGAAGCGTCAACAGAGAGAAAGACAAAGTCTCAGCAAATGACTGTGACTGGGTACAATAATCATTTCATCCGATGTGTTGATGCAGTGTAGAAACTACCACCGTTTTCTAATTGACAGAGAAGAGGACAGTAACATTTGTTTGTCTCCTATCGAAAATCTCCTAAGCCCCTCGTGGTTAGGTGTGTAGTTAAATAATCATGTATTTACCTTTTCAGTTGTTTTTTTATTCATTGCTAAGGAAGAACTCCCCCTGCCCTTGGAAGACTTTCTACTCTACTGATCTTCTATTTAATTTTTACCTGATGATTGTCTTAGGCACCCTCCTTATATAATAAACCATCAAGCTAACTTGAACAGGAAAACTGAGTCACACTCCTCTTTCAATAGCTGAGGTCAAAAGTGTGCTGAAAATAGAAAAAGGGGAAGGGGCAGGTCTCGGTGAGTGACAGATGGGCTGGTTGGGGGGGAGACAACAATTGGGGGGGTGAGACATGAAACAGCTAAGCAGAACAAGTGGAAGGCAGTGGTTTCAAGTTTATTCTTATTATTAATTGTCAGTTGGTTCAGACGGCAATTCTAAAATGAGCCCACAATGATTACGTAATAAATGCAGAACATACTATAAAAAAATAATCAATGCTAACATAGAAATAGAAGTGTGACCTTGTAAAGATAATTCTGCTTTGAAGTTCACTGCCGACCTTTCAAAACCTTCTGTCAGCATCGTGACTCCTGGGGCACTGACGCCTGGGGCTGAGAGAGGACTTATTACCCATTCACATACACAATCAGTATAAAAAGGTTACTCTTGACGGGAAACCTATACCCTCCCCCTCCTTCCCTACCCCAAACACGCCTGCGAAAGAAAAGAAGGCCAAATGCCTGCGTTGAGGGGGATGTTGGGTACACCAATGAGTCTATGCAACCTACTTCGTCAGGAAAGCTGACTGACAGAGCGATGGCGCCTGTGAGGGCGGCCCTGGTCCTCGAGGGTTCTGTGTGTGCTGATCAAGGACCAGACCTGCCTTGGCCAAGGCTCATGTCTAGGAGATGGAGAGTGAGAAAACACAAATTCTAATTGCTCTGTGGTACAGTCTCCCCCCAGGACCCTTAGAGTCCTTCCCGTTTGGGTAGGGTACACAGAAGAAGGCAAGGACGGGGCAGCTGTGGGGAGCAGGGGTGTGGCACTCTTAACTTACTTCCTAAATCAGGGTGGTCATTAAGCCAAGTGAATTTGTTTTGCTTCTGGCATGGGCTGCTGGGGAGTTAGTGGCCTCCAGTCCCGTCTTTGTCTCAAAGACAGCTTGGTCGAAAGGCTGTCTTGGTGGAGAGGCTGTCACCCAGAAGGGCAGAAACAATAGCGTTGAGAGAGTTTCCAGATTCAAGTTAGCTTGTCTCTTTACGTTTTTATACATTGACTTCTTATACCTATGCCTGGATAGTTAAAAACAAACAAAAGCAGGGTGGAGCAAAGTATCCCACAGACACAGGTGTTGCGAGACATCGGGTAAGGTCTTAAGCTCTTTGAAGTTTCAGGTCTTACCTGCAAAATATTTTTTTTCTTCTAAAAAATAATAATAAATTAAAGAGAAACCACAGGTAATGCCTTCCATCGTTCTACCTTGGTACACTCATTTGGCATGTACACGTTTTCGAGGGGGAGCTGGCAGTGTTCAGAGCACAAGCGGATGTGCTCAACAAGAACAGACTAAAGCTAACACTCCGAAGGCAAGAGAGGCTCTTTCTCCAGCTTAGCATCAAGAACAAAAGAGATTGTAACATAAAGTTTTGGCCATTTCATTGTACTATATACACTGTAAAAACTACAAGTCATAAATTAACGAAGTGATTAAATAAGTTCATATAAAATGTAATTAAATTAAAACAAATCACAGCACGTTATAGAGAAAAATAGGAACCAGTTTCACAAAAAGATTATATATATATATAATTTTTTTTACCCTGTGGAAACAAATTTTCTACAAAACACAAACTTTCATAAGTAATGATCAAAATGAAAATCATTTCTTATTCCATTCTTGCATTTTTACACAACCCTTAACTTTTAACCCACTTGGGGAACATTCCCAAAAATTAACTCTTCCTTGAGCACTGAGAAGTTCAGCCAAGAAAACAAACCCCAAACCAAAGTGGGAGGGGAGAGGGAACACCCAAACACACAGCTACAAAATAAATAAGAATTATAAAGGTTTTTTTTTTCTTTAAAGTAACCTTAACAATTAACAAACTAGTAAGTTCTGCCTTATCACATAGACTCTCTATACAACATAACCCTAAAGTTTTATTACTATGAGGTATTTGAAGGAATTGGTAAAAGTGACACACGGCCTGCCTGAGGAAGGGACTCCGTGAAGGGGTGGGGAGGGCCTCAGGGAGAAGTAAGAGGAGGAGCTTTGGTTTATCAGCAAGAATTGGGGGTGGGGGAAGTCATCCTTTGGTATCAAAGAAAGTTTCATTGCATGGTTGCGCAGAAAAAGCACCACGGTGAATAATTATTCCTTTTTTTTTTTTCATTAGTGGCCTTTCTAAGAGGCTGAGGTATTCAAAGAGTATAAGGTGAGAGAGGTTAACAGCGGTTTAACACTTTGGTTCAAGCAAGGCACTCGTCCTAGGAGTTTACAAACTTTGCAACGTGTTTGCCTAGAGATTTCCAGAAGTAGCAGGAATAAGAGTAGGCGTTCCTAATGTCGTTGTTCTCGGTATTGTGTTGTTAGTAAGAATGAAGACAACTTTACACACTGAGTGAAGAGGGAGAAGGCGGGGAAGGGGAGGGGCGGAGTTCCCTCTGCAGACCATGGCCGTGCATGAAAATATCTTTGGTATTCTTTGGTATATCAATGTGATTAAAATCACCAATGGAAATTGAGTGAGGTAGCGTCTTTGGTTCACACTATAAATAGTAGATCTTTACACTTTTTCTTTTTTTTTCTTTTTTTCTTTTTTTTCATTTTTTTCTTTTCTTTTTTTTTTTTTAAACACATGGAAGTAGCTATTTCTTACCTTCTGCTTCTTTGTCCACACTATTTGGGGAGTAGTTACCAAATGCACTGTAGAGCAAACCCACACCACAGTTATAATCCAGAAGGCCAAGTGCATCCCCCCAAACAGCCTCTGGTGTTTGAATGCACCCTAAACAACTAGATAGAAAAGGGAGACGTGCTTTCTCTTTGTTTGCTAAATGCATAGTTTCATCCTGTATGTACAAAGGAGGGAGGACGAACCATAAGGAAAGTGTCCTTAGACTCTTTGGTATAGCAAAGTTACAATTAACCTGCAAAGACGGGTTCTTCACCTGGGGTAGCAATGGGAGTGGGGTGAGTCCAAATGCAGCAATTGCTTTTGTGTTGTTCTGGGAAAATAATTACGTGTTTCTGGGGGACTGAGGAGCGTGGTGAGTGGTAAGTTCTGTTAGAACTTGTGGATCTCCCCATACTTTTTCTTTGGTCTTTGGAATCAATTCCCAAGGTGCTCAGAGACAGGAGTACTCAGTCCCAGGCATCCAGAATTCCTCTATCTGGACAGTTACTGAGATCCAAGTTTTATAGTCTCCAGACTCCAAACATCCCTGCTGGCTTTCAGTAAAAGCTTCCTGTTATTTGAGGACCTGAATGACATATGGCCCAAAACACTAAACAACACAAAACAAAACAAAAAACAAAACAAAGAAAGAAAGGAAAGAGAGGAAGAAAGTAAGAAGGTGTTCTGTTTGCAATGTGGAGAGTGATGAGGGGTGAACTCTTGAGGTGACAGTGTGAAAGGACAGAGAGGTGACAAGACCTGCTCTGTAGAACATGAGCGGAGCCATAAAACAGGAATGGAAACATGGCCTCTGAATGCTGATTCCAAAGCAAAGAAAGAGTTCTTCCTCCAGGGCGTGAGAAGGTATTGCTTATGAAAGCTGAGTGTGTCTGCTACGGTGTCTGAGAAGCAAAAGTTTGGAGCATGCTCAGTCAAGTAAGAGAATTGCTCTTCAGGCTCTGACTTGTGCCTTTGTTTATGAGAAAATATATCTCTAGGCCCTGAAATTGTGTAATTGGTGCAAATTTAATGCTGGTATGAAGTCATCTTTGGTGTCAGCAAGTAGGGTAACTTGTTATTTCTCAGATAACCATCATGGTGGGATTTTTAAAACGTAGTCATTTTTTTTTTGAAGACTGTGCCTCCACAGTACCAAAATGATTGGCTTGAAAAAATTGAAACATGCAGTTGGGTTAATCATGGAAGTAACATGGTAAAAGCCAAGCTAAGTCTCAGGTTAAGTGAATCTTTTTTCTTTTCTCTCTCTCTCTCTCTTTTTTTCTTGGAGTATTGAAAGTTGGTAAGACTGTGTAGACACAGTTAGGTTTCCCCTGAATTTTTAATTCCCTTGCTTTAAGTAAATAAGGCTATGCCCCCTCTTAAATTATAAATGTATCTGTACTCCCTAGCTCCCTCCACTATGAAAAGAGAAAACAATATTTCTATTTTTAGCTTTTGTTTATGCTGCTGAAAACTTCGGCAAATCTCGAAGGGTGGCAATTTACTGATTTTTCATGATTGGACTAGAATTGTGCCATATTTAGAAGAAAAACTCTCAAGTTGCAATTTTGGGTGAACTTTTAAAAAATACTATGACAAAACACATCAAGGAGCCTCCTGGTTTCCTTTGCACAATCGCCAGTGAACAGAAAGGAGACCGATGGTTTGCTGGTTGGCTTAGGTGCCTCTCCCAGGTGCCGACCCTTGACCCCCAGGAATGAGATTTTGTGTTATATAATTTTGACTTATTTTTATTCATTTGGCATTTTAGTGAATTTCAATGGACAGGTTACTATTAGGATAGCGTTCAGTGTTAAGTATCTATTTGGGTGTGATATTAACCGAGGGTACCCCATTCCTGACTTCCCTGTACAGCGACTGTCTGCTCACATCAGTTGTAGTTCAGCCGAGTTCAGACAGAGTGTTTCTGAGTGTCAAATGGTTTCTAGAACTTTGTTTTTGCTTCCTGCCTTGGTCTGTGCGGCCCCAATTAAATGATTTGGAAAAAAGTCAAAATTTAAAACTTTGATTAGGAAGCTTGGGTTTAATTTAGGTCCCTGCCAGAGAGGAGAAGCCATGAGATAAAATTCCAGGGTTATTTATAGTGGGAATGAATGTAAATGCTTTGGAGGCTATGCTTAGTAAAATGCATCTGTTAATTCCGAAAGACCCAAAGTCTTGTGTGAGGCTGGCGCTCTGGCTTTCTCTAGGCCTCCTATGAAACCACTTCTCAGTGGCACCTGTTGTTTTCCTGACATCTGCCTGATACGACATCTGAAAATGACAATAAAGTTAGTCCAATTGCTTTTTAGGATGTCTACAAAATACGGGATAACTAATTGTTATTAATATTGATCTGCTGTCTTCATTAGTGTTTAGGAAGAATTTAAAAAAAAATTGGTGCTAAGTACATAAATCAATTTAAACAAAATTAGTCTAGGTTTTTTTTTTTTAAGGAGGGCATTTACTAAAAATGATCACTTTGGACAACTTTTTAAATTTAGTTATCTGTCCTGTTAAGCTTTGTTTTTTAGTGTTTATACGGGAGCCTACTCTGAAAGGGTCCTCACATCTTCTTGGCTATGAGTAGCTTATGCTCTATGTAGGTGACATTTACAGATCCCATGTGCACCGCGTCGGCCTCTCTGCCATGGTGGTAACTGCTTCCCTGAAGCTACATTCTTCCTTGCCAGTCTGAAAACTCACATCTCAAATGCTTCAAGAGTCATACATAATAGTCCTGAATCTACGTGGCATGTGGATTACAGCTAGGTCAGTTCATACGTATAACTTTACATAGTATCTTGTGTAAAAATAGCTTTGGTTATTAAAATCATTGCAATAAAATACCTGCACTATAATATTGTGTGTTCTTTGGTACCTGGGTGATTTTTTTTTTAATGGATGGACTCTTGTTTCATTTTTTTTAAAAAATATCTGAACATTTCTTAACAAACAAAGAGAGTGCACTGGTTTAGGCGCTATTCAAATTTTCTTTGCTGGGTTTGAATCCGCATTTAGGTTGTGGGCCTGGCAGGTTCAAACACTAGGCTAGATGAGAGAAATCACACCTTATATCCAATGAATTTAGAAATCCCACACTGTGTTGGTCACACTCGTATGGTGCAACCCTTCCTGAAGACCAGCCCTGCCTGAGTCCCTAACCACTGGTGGTGGCGGATGGGTGTGCGGATCCCCGCACACCCACCCACACAAGATATTGAGACACTATACACCTTTGTGGCGTGGAGGAAGAGATGAGAATGTCTGATCTTGAAAGATGACCGTTCAACGGCTCAAACATTACTGTGCTTCGAGCCGCTGAGCAGCCCCGCACAGTGAGGCGCTCGGGTTGAAGGTGTGAGATCCGTTGTTTTTCCGATCATCATTTTCTTGCCAAGTCTTGCCCTGCTGAAGTATGTCTCTCGGAACAAAGTCAGAATGCAGGTGAGCTTCAGTCTTTGGTTTCTTTGGACTATAAATACCACTTTTATTTCTTCAAATATTTCTAAGTATAAACCTGCTATCTTGAGGTCCTGGTCTTTAAAAACTTTTTTTTTAAATTAAATTTAAAGCTTTTCCACCGAGGTTCTAGTATGTGGTTCTTCCTTCATGCTTTGGTACAAGTGCTTGATGAAGATGATGAATTGCCTGAGTTGGAGCTGCCTTCGTCCTGCCACTTGTCCAGACTCCTCCTCCTTGCATTCATGAAGAAGTTGCTGACAGTGCTCAGCTCCAACCCCAGCTGCTGGGAAATGGTGATTTGTAATTCTTTGGACGGACGCTTATTTTCCTTGAATATTGCATGTAGAGTTCGACGTTGAACGTCTGTGAAGACCAGCCTGGGCTTTTTGGGGGTGTTGCCTCTATCTTTCCCGTGTTCTTGCTCTTTCCTTTTGCAAGCTGCAAAGAAACATGGAAGATGTTTAGAACGAATTCCCTCTGGGAGATTGGCCAGCCATTCCTCATAACCTACTTTTTTTGTCTGCTGAGCCCTGACTAAAGCACCAAGGATGGCTGGGAAGAAGTGTAATAGGAGTACAGAGAGCTGAAGTACAGGTGGAATTTTGTACACTGTGGGTGGGTCCTGGCATCGATCAGTTTCTGCACTCTGTCTTAGGTAGGCCAGGTAGCTCCACCAGGCCTCTGGCTAAATGAACTGGTAGGTTTGAATTTTTCTTCTAAGGGACATTTAATTCTTTTTTCCTTTTTCTTTTTTGGTTTTTCAAGACAGGGTTTCTCTGTGGCTTTGGAGCCTGTCCTGGAACTAGCTCTTGTAGACCAGGCTGGTCTCAAACTCACAGAGATCCGCCTGCCTCTGCCTCCCAAGTGCTGGGATTAAAGGCGTGTGCCACCACTGCCCGGCTGGGACATTTAATTCTTTAAAAATTATATGTGTGTCTGTGTCTGGGTATGTACACATGAGTGTAGGTGCCACTGGAGGCAAGGTGAGGGCATCAAATCCCCTAGGGCTGGAGTTACAGGTGGTGGCAAACCACTTGACACAGGTTCTGGGATCTGAACTTGGGTTTCTCTGGAAGACCAGCCAATGCTCTCAACCACTTAGCTGTTTCTTTAGCTCCTAATTTGAATATCAGGGTTTTTTTAATTTTTAAAATTATATTTATTTATTTGTGTATGCGGTGGGGGGGCTTGTGTTTGTAACTCCACCACATTCTGCTAAGTTCACCCTTCCCCCACAGTCGTAATTCTCTAAGGTGCTCTCCATCTCCTCCCAGTGTGTGAATCTCTGAAACACTGAGGCTGTCTTCCACAAACCCCGAGCAGAGACAGAAGCCAGGTGACAATCTCTGTAGGGAAGACCTAAAGTTAGACAGCAACAACTGAAGAGTGGGATGTACTTCTCAAGAGGTGGAATTCAGAGGACATCCTGACAACCTGGCTGGGGTGGGGGTGGGGTGCAGGTGGCAGGGGGGTGGTGAGCTAAGGAGGAAAAGTTTAAAATACTTCCAGGTTTCTGGTTAGATGGTGGGACGCATAAAAAGGAGTTTTATGAGGCTGTAATTACTTGTATATAGGACAAAGTGCATTGGAAGTGCTGGCTGGGCATTCTGCTAAAGATCTCCGATAGGTAGTCGTCCAGAAGACAGCAGGATGTATGGAGCCTGGAGCTCAGGGGAGAGGTCTAAGCTAGAAATACAGCATTGGAAGTCATTAGGGCTCTAGATGATAAATTATACAACACATACTTATGGAAAAGTAAATAACAATATTGGGCGAAGCCTCAACTTATCTATCATTCAAAAGGCAGAGCTAAGGAAAATCTCCACAAAGAGATGTCCATCTTCCAGTGAATCTGGAAGTACGTTTGAAGGACTTTAAGTGGTTCTGGGTACTTGGCAGGATCCTGTGGACTGGAAGCCACCACAGCCAGTGTTTTCCAAGTGACATCAAAGCTGCAAGAACCTCTTCCAGGTTCTTTGAAAGGAAGGTTTACAGGTCAAGAGAACTTAGAGAAACCTTACCCACATAGCCTCTTCCCTAAGACTCACAATGTATGCTAGCCTGTCTGTTTCTCAGAGCCATTCAACCCAAACCCTTTGTGGTGGAGTATGTCTAATCATAAATCATATGATACTCATATCAGGGGAACATGGGTCAGTATATTTTGCCCCAGGGTTTCAAGAGCTGTAGATATTGCAAGGTCAGAGACTGGGAGGTGAAACTCTGCTGGAGCAGGGACCTGGCTAGCCTCTTAACCTCCACCCCCTGCCAGGGCATTCTGAGAGATGCAGGCTGGAAGGGGGCTCAGAGCCTGTGGGGTTATTAGAGATGGTACCTGTAAGTGTGTGCTTATATCTGTAGAGAACATAGCAAAAGTCAGAATTGCCAAATACGAAGGTCGTGGTACCATTAGAATAGAGAACAGACAAGCTCGTGTGGAGGAGAAGAGAAACAACCAGCTGAAATAAAGTCATTCTTCTGGAAGCTTACATAGAATTATAACTGTTAGAGTCCTCGAGAGACCATATGGATGAGAGAAATTCTTTGGGAGACATTGCGGCATAGAGACTACCCAGGTCAAGACAGGATACCTGCAGCTAGAGGTCTGAGTCTCTGCACATGCATGGGGGGAGGGGCCGTGAACCAGGAACAAGGGGCCAGGGGCACTGTGGTACAGTACTCCCATAGGAAGGCGCACACAAGATAGATACAGGCGGTGGGAGTGGGGCAGAACTGGGCTTGGGGGTTACTGAAGATACACAAAGTCCCAGTTTGAGTCCCTTCCAGGAAGGAGGCAAGCCAATGTGCCTTCAGGATTCTGTGGCAAATTGTAGTGGGAGATGCCTCAGCCACAGGTAGCTTTGATCTTCAAGGGTGTGGCCACTCATATGAACACTGTGCAGGAGGCAGAAGTAGGCATGGATTGTGCACCTTGGAAAGAGAGAAAGAAAGAAAAGAAAGAAAGAAAGGGAGAGAGAGAGAGAGAGAGAGAGAGAGAGAGAGAGAGAGAGAGAGAGAAAAGAGCCATGTTCAGGCAGCACACATCTGTAATTACAGCAGGGAACGGAGGTCTGAGGAGTGGGAGCTCACCGTGGGGAAAGGCCAGAGGCGTAAGGTCTGGGGTCTTGCTTTGCCTACAATATGCAAAGCAGAGCCAAATGTGTTTTGAAAAATATGAGTCTTCCAGGTGTTAAAGAAATATTCTGTGAACAGAGTTGTGAGGTCAGGTCAGTTTGGAAATGCTAATTGATCAAGTGTGGAGTTATTTAATTTGGATGCCACCGCTACCCCAAGCCTGGAATGTGGGAATGTGCCCGGCTCATGCTGTCAGGAAGCCCTCTCCGCAGGGAATTTTAGGACTTGTTTCCCTTGGAGGAGTGCTTCTCGATATGTGGTTGGCTGCCCTTGAGCTGGTCTATGAGCTGTTGCTGACCTACAACAAGATCAAGGCAGGAAACTGGGAGTGGCCAGGAAGAACCATTCATATATGCTTGACATTGTTGGGATATTAGGGCATGAGTGTATTCCTCCCAGTAATTTTTTTCCATATTCTAGAACTGCAGGGATAAGACACAGGCAGTTCTTTACTTCCTAGATTTTAAGGCGCTTTTCCCTGGAACACATTTTATGAGCATGATGTGTAGCAGCACCCCAGAACTAGCTCTGGGCCTGTGTCTTAACACCACCTTGTCTATTTTCCTTCCTTAAGGACCCAAAGCCCTATCCAGCCTCGAAAGTGGTGACTGATGGGGCTGGAGAGATGGCTCAGCATTAAGAGCTCCTACTGCTCTCACAGGGGCTGGGAGTTGGCTCTCAGCTCACATCAGTCGGCTCACAGTTGCCTCTAACTCCATCCCCAGGTGATCGGATACCCTCTTTGGGCCTCTGCAGGCAGTGTACTCAAGCGTGTATACCCACCCACACAAGACATGCATACATACACATACATTAACAATAAAGTAAGTCTGAAGTGTTGGCTGAGTTGTACAAAAGTTTACCAGGAATCTGTCTGGGAATATGTGGGCATGAATATCTTGGCCTAGGGGACATTTACAGAGTTAGATGGGAGCCAGGCGGTGGTGGCCCACGCCTTTAATCCCAGCAGAGGCAGGCAGATCTCTGTGAGTTAAACCCCAGCCTGGTCTACGAGAGCTAGTTCCAGGACAGGCACCAAAGCTCCACAGAGAAATTCTGTCTCAAAAAACAAAACAAAAACAAAACAAAACAAAACAAAAAGCCAAATGGACATGGAATACTTGTTAGATAAACCTGGACTCAGAAGATACAGTGGGTAGTCCTGGGGCCACTAAAGATATGCAATTCTGTGAAAATTCCTTATTTTTTATTTTTTTTTTTAGCTTAATGTTCCTGTTTACAGTGGGTTTCTTGCTTCCCAGGATGGTAATAAGTTTTAAATAAGAACATATGAATAGATGTGATTAAAACCTTGAGCTCTTACATAGTGCAGAAGTTTGCAAATTAGCAAACACAGGCCCTGAGTTCAATCCCCATCACTGTAAATTCTTTTGCATATCAATTTACCATGCTTTCCTTCCTCCTTTAGTCAGACACTGGGCTCAGGTCTTTGCTGACTTGAACTTCTGTTATGAAGCTGACAGACCGTGGAGACCTCTTTCACTGAACAGAGAGCATGGCAAGGCCTCTGAGGACCTTGAAACTACCACTCAGAGCTGAAGCTCCTCTTCTGCTTTCCAAAGTCTATTATGACCTTAATTAAATAATGTCACAGGTAATCCTTCTCTCTGTTGAGGTGGATAGCTACTCCAATGTCTTCCATCATACCATCTATGACCTGTATGGATTTTTAATTCCTTATTCTTATTGTTTGCTTGTTTGTTTGGGACAGGATTTGCTTTCTTAGGCTGACCTGGAACTCACTGTGTAACTGAGAACGAGAATCGGAGATCCTCCTGCTTCTTTCTACCTTTCAAGTTTGGGGTTCCCAGGCATATGTGCCATCACATCCCATTTGTGTAGTTCGATCCTAGCTTCATGCATGCCAGAAAAGCATTTTACCTACTGACTGCATCCCCAGACTCCTTTGTGATTTTTGAAGAAGAGCAAATAAACCTATAATCTGTCCAAGGCCACACTGGGCTACAGAGGGAGATCCTGTCCTCCTCCAATGAATGAATAATAATAGCAACAACAAAATAAACCAATGATGGCTCTGCAATCAGCTAGTCCGGATTCAATCTCACCCAGATGAAGGTGGTAAAGCAAACGCTTGCTCCTCATGAATCATGAATATAAGAGCTTACAGTAATAACAAGCACCACAGGCTTCATTAATAGCTCAACATTGTGTCTTATAGACTGCTGAGCCACTAAAAATAGAGGCTGGAGGGATGACTCAGCAGCTGAGGGCAGATGCTGCTCTTGTAGGGGACCTGAGTTTGATTCCCAGAGCCCATGTCAGGTGGCTCACACCTGTACATTTAGCTCACACCTGTACGTTTAGCTCACACCTGTACGTTTAGCTCACACCTGTATGTTTAGCTCACACCTGTACGTTTAGCTCTAGGGCACCTGTAAGCTTGGCTTTAAGGCAACTGCACTCATGTACCCTACACACAGACACACACATAGACCTAATTAACAGTAGTAAAACCAAATTTCAAAATACCTGTGCGCACACACATGTGTTACATAGGTACATGTGTGTCCTTGCTCTTTGAAGCTGAGTTTCTACTTTTGGATTGCAGTGGTAGACTGACTGTTTGAACGTGCTGGTTGGTGTCCTTAATATATCTGTCCCAGGGCTGGCTGGAACACAGCAGAGTTGTGGGTAGAGAGAAGCTCTTTTTTCAGGGTGTATGTGCTGTAAATTCAGAGGGGTCTGGGAGGGCCCATCGGAAGAAAAGCACCCCTTTACCAGAAGCCTTGATTCTGCTGCAGAGCTAATAAAATCCTTCTACCAGCCTGGGCCATGTTCTTCAAGGGAAAAAATGAAATGTAGCTCCATGACCTGATAATGCCAACAACCGCCATGACCTTGGGGCATGGCAGGCAGGGCAGAGCCGGCCAAGTACTGACCTGACAGATCTCTGTGTAAGATATGGGCAGCTTGAGCCCAGCCTGGTGGCACACGCCTGGAATGACAGCACTTAGGAAGTTGGGTTATGGGGCTTGTTGAGGGTGGCAAGCCCAGGCTACATTACAAGATCCTGTCTTAACCCTCTCCCCAAGCCAGAAAAGAAATGGACTCCTCAAGAAGTATGAGTTGAACTGCCATCTCTTGGATTAGCTGGTCAGCCCCTCTGTTCCCTAGCCCTTTGTCTCACCAGTCATGTAACGCAACCTCAGCAGAGATGAGCGTGACGTGGGACATACTAGGAAAAGAAGCTCTTTTAGCATCTATGTGGAAAAGGAGAGATGTGGAACTGAGGACTTTATGTCCACATACATACACATAATTTAAAAATATTTTAAAAAAGCCCTTCTATCACTTGGAGTTCAGTAATTGGTGTGGTTCTATAGTTACGATGTTTATTCTACAAGTCAGTTAAGATATATAGCTGACCTGATGAACTACATGCTTACTTTGCATTTTAGCTCATGTAGGTCTATTGTGAATTGTAAAATTTATTGATCCACTTTTTATAATTAGTACTATATATTTTATAGTATTCATAACAACTAAAAGTGATATATCACACACACACACACACACATATACAGAACTATAAAAACTACACTTTCTAGGGAAGGGAGATGACTCAGCAGGTAAAAACTTTTGCTCTACAAGCATGGGGGCTTGAGTTTGAACTCCCAACCCTCACATAAAAAGATGGGTGTGACAGCCTGTAACTCCAGTGCTGTGGGGCCAGGGGACTTGCTGAGGCTTACTGGTTGCCAGTCTAGCTCCAGGTTCAGTGAGAGACTGTCTCAAGGGAATAAAGAGTGATGGAGCTGGGCATCTGATGTCTTCCTCTGGCCTCTGAGTACAGACAGCATGGCTGTGCACAGTTGTGTACATAAATGTATACAACATATACACAAAAATTTTAATTAAAATAATCTCCTACAGTTAATTTCAAACAAGTGCAGTCTGCCTTGTGTATTTCTGGAAAGATGCCTATATACCCATACTGCAAATGTCTATAATATGCCAACAATGTGCACGAAAAATGAACTTCACAGAAGTCTCCTGAAGCACATGAAGAAAGGTCAATGACTGCTCTACCTCAGTGTCCAAGGATCTTGATATTCTGACCTCAACCCTCTTCATCTTTCTCTCCCCTGTTGCCCACCCACCCACTGCCCACCATGTCCACCATGCCCGGTGTACTGCTTGGAGGCTGTGCCTAGATGCACTAAGCACATTCACGCTCCTACACCTTTGTCTACACTGTTTCCTCCACCCAGGATGCTGGTTTTCCTTCTTTCCATAGAAAGAATTCCTTATACAGCTAAGACCAAATCCCAGCATTTCCCTTTCTTCTACACCTTCTCTGTCCCAGGGAAAATTGTTGATTCCTGTGAAAACAGAGCACCTGGCATCAATCTTTCCCACTAGAGTGGAGACAATCTATTATATAGTTAGAAGAAGAAGGAAGAGGAGGAGGAGGAGGAGGAAAGGAAGAAAGAGAAAAAAAGGCTAGACCACAGATTTTAATTTTTTCAGCATTCTTGTTATAAAAATGAGCTAGACGTGGGCCTGTATAAAGTAGAGACATTTAAGACAAAATTTAGTATCAAATTACAAAAATCCTTTTCCTGGACAGTTAGCTACTCTTGAAATAGGTTACTGAGGAGATATTTCTAGAGTGGCATTAGAAAAAATCAGCGGAGGGCTGGAGAGTTGGCTCCATGGTCAGGAGCACATGTTGCTCTTGCAGAGTACCTGCATTTGAATCCCAGCACCCTAGTGGTGACAAAATTGTCTGTAACCCCAGTCTGCTCTGATTCGCCACCCTCTTCTGGCCTCTGCAGACACCAAGTGCTTATACACACACACACATACACGCACGCACGCACGCACGCACACACACGCAGGAAAAACACTCATACACATAAACTAATAAAATAAATAAATCCAAAAAGAAATAAAGGAAAATAAATCAGTAGAAGTCAGCTGAGTCCTTGGGGGGAAGGAAGTTGAGATGCCCTGAATCAGAAGGCAGTTCAAGGCCAGGCAGGGAACAAGTGGGAAGGATGGAGCTGGAGAGGCAGAAGGTGCAGAGGATTAGGCTGGTCTGAGACCCCAAAATGAGTTGAAAGTAAAGTAATCACACCTCTCACAGACAATTGCTATGCAAGTTGAGGCTCCGAGCCCCAGAAGGTTAAGATAGACTATGATCGTCCTTGCTAAGTCTGGAGTGTAACTGATCAATATATGTCTAGTTAAGGGTACAGAAGAAAATAATTGGATTTTTTTTCTCCTAACACAGGGTCTTTTGTAGCTCAGTCTGACCTAAGCTTGCTATGTATCTGAGAATGACCCAGAACTTCTGATCCTTCTGCTTGTACCTCCCAAGTGTTGGAATTACTATGTCCAGTTTATGCAGTGCTGGGGAACAAACCCAGCATTCTACCAATGAAGCCATGTTTTAGACGAAGAATTGGAATTGTGCTTGTGGACAGCCCATATGTGGTTCAGCGGGGTTTGTAAGAAGCCAAGTGATGCAGTGGGGTATGCTTGATGAAAGAGCTGAGAGTTATTCCTATCAAAAAACAGGTTTGGAAACAAATCTGCTACAGGATCAAACAAATGTGGTGTGTGTGTGTGCGCGCGCGCACGTGCAAATGCACACAAACACATATGAGAGGAATATAATGATAACTGATTATTGGGTGTCAGACTTCTTACTGTAGACTGAAGGATATATAAATAGGGCATGAGGAATGGCAAAAAAGTCCATGGGAATATTTCATAAATGTGTGGGTGCAGATATTGATATAAATTTATGGTTTTACACACACACACACACGCACGCACACACACACACACACACACACGCGCACACACACACACACACAGCCAGTAAGATGGCTCAAAGGGTAAAGAAGCTTGTCATCAGCCTGAAAATCTTAGTTTCATCTCCAGGACCCACATGATGGAAAGAGAGAACTGGTTGTCCTCTGAACTTTACCCAAGCCATATCATGTACGTATGTTCATGAGTATAAGCATATACACATAAAAATAAATGAATGTAACACAATATAAATATTAAGGGTATTCATGGATGTGTCTATGCGTAGCTGTGTGTATATATTCTTCGCAGCTTTAGCTGAGAGAGTGGAGAAACAAAGCCATGCTAAAAGCTCATGCATACGTAGTACTCAGCTCTTCTCAGTCTCTAATGCCTTATCAACCAGCAGAAGCCACGACTCATCAGAGAAGGGGCAAATCAAAAGCTTGGGGAAATGAGGGTACCAGATGAACTTGAAATTTTTTTTATGTTGGAAAGTTTTAAAAATAATAATGAGAACATGTCACAGAACATAGAAGGGGCTCACATCATCCAAGGATGTTAAAGGGACTCCCATCAGTCACATCTGGGACAACTTGAGCTCCAAAATAATTAAAGGCAAGCAACACATTGCAAATTGTTCATTAAAAAAAGGAAAGTGTGAGTCCACACCAATAGTAAACAGGTGAGAGAGAGAGAGAGAGAGAGAGAGAGAGAGAGAGAGAGAGAGAGAGGGCTGAGAACTGCCTGCCCAATGTGCAGAAATGCTGAGGATGGAAAGTTAGACCAGGCAAAGCTCAGCAGGTGCTAAATAGATAGAGAATTCTGAAAAGTAGAATAATGTACTGTCTTAAAACATCACCCATGGATTTCTTTTTATTGGAAGGAAGGGGGAAAATGTCCAGTGATTACACAGTATAGGAATTAGACAAGACTTTGGGTAAACAAAACACACTCACCAGGTAAGTGAGGAACAGACAGTTGGGGGCCTCCAGATGTGATCCTCAGAGAAGGCACACTGCCACCCATGCCGCTTTCTGGGTAAGAGAGCAGAAGCTCAATGGAAGCACAAGGAAACAGAAGCACACACAGGAGAATGAGCAAATTCTAAGGGGGCTGATAATAAAGGTAACTTGACTGGAGTTCAGTTTCTGGGACCCACACGTTGGAAAGAGAGACCCAACTTCTGCAAACTATCCTCTGACCTCCACATAGGTGCTCTGGCATGCTTGCACCCCCACACATACACACATGCATACACACCTACAAACAGACAAACGAATGAATGAATGAATGCAAACAAAAAATAAAAATTTAAAGGAGAATTGCATTCCTCAAACGTGCAAGCTTGGTAAAAGATAGAGGAAGATGGAAGAGGAACATTCGACAGTAAAAGAAGCAAAAGAGCTGTGGCAGCAGAATCCGAGATGGAATTCTGTACTGGAGAACCATGCTCTAAGGACATCACAGAGTCACCCGACAAAGTTGAGCAGTGACCGAACATGAGAATACTCCTAAGGACAGGAGTCCTTAGGAAAACACTTAGGTATTTTGAGGTAAGGGGCCATGATGAATGTAGCCTGCCTTCAAGGAAAATAAACCTACATGGGAAGAGAGCAAACATGAAGCAATTAGGACAGTAACGACTGGTCAGTGTTCACTGGTGAGAAGGGTACCCCGATGGCCTTTGTTCTATTATATCTTTGCAGAGTTTCATAATTTGGAATGAGTTTCAAATGAAGATTTAAACAGCTTCTGTGATGCTGAATGGTATTTAATGACACTGAGGCATGTTTGATTGTAAATACTCTATCAAGTTAATTTTGTAATAAAATAAAAACTTAAGGTATATCTTATATGTAACTTTCATTTTTATTGTATTGTATTTATTTATTTGTGTGTGTGTGTGTGTGTGTGTGTGTGTGTGAGAGAGAGAGAGAGAGAGAGAGAGAGAGAGAGAGAGAGAGAGAGAGAGAGAGAGAGAGCGAGAGAGCAGGTAGAGGTCAGAGGAAAACTTGGGGGAGTTGGTTTTTTCCTCCCACCATGAGGGTTCAGAAGATTGAACTCAGGTCATCTGACCCATGGCAAGTGCCCATTTACACATGTGCCTTTAAAAAGCTAGAAGGAAAGAGTGTGGGCTCCGGAGGTCAGGGAGGACTGGAGCAAAACAGCGTCTTCTGGACATGGCAGGACCCCTGCACTCGCTACAGCTGCCAAGAGAAGACCTGTACAAGACCAGCCAGCCAACCTCCAGCATGGACTGGGAAGGGGTTCCCAAGCCCCCACCCCTAACCGAGGAGCTATGAACTGTTGACAGCTTCTGGGGGAGGGAAAGTCAGTTCCCTTTAAGTGTGGGGTCCTTAGTTGGTTTGCTATGTTCTAGTGGACGGCCTCACACCCATGAGAATGTGGGCAGCGTAAATTGGACTCAGTGGGGTTTTTTTTTAAATAGAGGCCATGAAGTTTGGAGGGTAAGGAGAGTAAAGGAAATCTGGGAGGAGTTAGGAGAAGTAGGTGTGGGTGATATGATTGAAATCCAGTGTAGGAAATTCTCAAAGAATTAACAACAGTGTTACAGCTTTTTCAAGCAAGAAAGAACTAAACTAATATACAGAAAGGTATTCTCTCTTGGTTTTAGAATAATGAACAATTTTGCCCTGTTTCTTTGTTATAATCTTATATTTTCTAAAGTTTCAATGTGGGCATCAAATGCTTAGAGGGAAAAACATCTTGAAAATCAAATCTTTGGTAAAACTTCATCTATAATACTGCAGGCTGCTGTGTCATTCGATAATGCAAAAGCCCTAAATACAGTGAAATATCCAAGGATAGGAATGGTTGTTAGAGAGGACATGTGAATTATGATACTTCTAAAATATAAAACCATAAAACTTTATTTCCCTGAGCAGTTTATAGACCAATGTAAGTGTCTAAAAATAGGAGATTGATTAAATAAATTATAGCAAAACTATAAAATAGAAGATTCATAAATGTTTTCTGGCATTAAGCTCTCTGAGAGCAAAGGCAGAATGTGTGCTGTGTGGTCTTGCAGATCTATTGAATGAATGGATGAATGAATGCTACTCATATTAGTTTGGGAAGGGGAAATGGTGGAATTACTAGGGATTATTATGTCCTCTGTTATTCTTTTATGTGTTCTCAAATATTCCACTGTAAATGCAATAACACGAGACATTTTTAATCGTAATTTTTATATTTCATTCTGTGTATACCTTTGTGCCTCTGTATGTGTATGTGGATGCAGTGGCCGTGGAGGCCAGAAGAGGGCATTAGCTACCCTAGAGTTAGAGTTACAGGTGATTGTGAGTCAGTTGACATGGGTGCTGGTAGTTCAACTCCTCTGCAAGAGCGGTATGCTCTCTGAGCCCGTGAGCCGTCTCTCTAGGCCCTGGGAAGCTTTTCAAAGATGACCTAGAATAGAGGAAACTCCGTTGAAGTTGGGACCACATTCCATCTCCCTAGAGCATGGTCACCTTGCACTGCTTCACTACTTTGTCACTTAGCCTGCTGCACTGGGACACTGTCTGATGTGGAAATAAACATTTCTAGAAATGTCAAAAGAATTAAAAGTCAGTCAAAAGAATTAAAACAAGACGCATTCTCCATTTCCCCTAGAAACTTCTACTTTGAAGGATGAAGAAGCCTTTAATTATTTACAGAGAAGACCACCCACCCTACACACACACACACACACACACACACACACACACACACACACACACACAGAGGTTCTCTTTGGAGAGCACAGAAGAATCAGGTTCAGAAGTCCCCCGTCCCACCCTGCATCCCTGTACAGATAACCAACCCTTTTTGTGCGTGAATATCCTTCTAGATATTCCTGATGGGATGATACATACCGAAATTTAAAGTGTTATATTATTAGCTTTAGTAAGGAGTACTTGAAAACACACAAAAGTATAGTGACAACCTTAATAACAGGAGAACGGGTTAGGAAGAAAACTTTATATGCCTATTTATGTTTAACTTTTTAAAAATTATCATTATAAGATGTATATGAAAAATGAATATTTATTTATTGGAAACAATCCTTCTTTCATTTTGGGGCTCATGGGACAATCATGCAAGTAACTCAGGTACTGGGTAGTTTTGTGAACTAGACATAAGCCAGGATGATCTGGGAGGAAGAATCTCAGTGGAGAAAATTCCTCTATCAGATTGGCCCGTAGACAAATCCATGGAAAAGTCTCTTGACTAATAGTGGGAGGGCTCAGCTCAACTCAGGTGGTCCTGGGTTGTGTAAGAAAGCAGGCTGAGTAATCTATGAGTTAGTGAGGGTAAGCAGTGAGCCACATTCCCACAGTTTGTTTTGTTCTCTGCCTCTAATTCCTCCCTTGACTTTCTTTCCTTCATAATGCACTGGAAGCTGTAATATAAACTCTTTTCCCTCCCAAGTTTGTTTTGTATTTTAATAAGGGTGGGCTGGCCTGGAACTCACAAGAGATCTGACTGCCTCTGCCTTCCAGGTGCTGGGATTAAAGGCATGCACCATCATGCCTGTCCCAGTTTGGTTCTGGACAGTATTTTATCACAGCAATAGAAAGAAAATGAAGACAACTAGATAAAAGAAAAGCATTATTCTCTGTTTGATGAAATAATGCTTGTGTTTAGAGTGCTGTTCCCACCACAGGGTGACTCACAACTCAACCAAGACTGGCCAGCACTTGGTGCCCTGTTCTTAGGGTTACTTTTGTTCCTCTAAGAACAGGGGTAGGTGTGTAGATCCCTTGCATTGGTTCTTAAGAGTCCTATGTCCTTAGAGGCAGCAATTGGCTGGGGTGGGAAGGACTGACTACCACACCATCACAGTTGCTCTGTGGGTAAAGGTACCCAAATGCCCATATTCCCAAGGCAGGGTCACAGGAGTTAGTCCCCACCAGACCCATGCCCAGGATTCCTCTCCATCTTACTTTAGATGTAGCTCTCAAACTTTACTCCCTGCCCCCATGTTTGCAGCCTATCTCTCTTAGCTACTACTCAGCTGTTCATCTGCCCCCTCCATTCCAGGATGCTTTCAAAATCACGAACCTGATCATTTCATTTCACAACTGGCCACAGCTGCCTTCAGCCCCGGCTGCCAGAGGCCCCTGGCCTGTACAGACACACAAGGTCTCTATCAGTACTTTTAAGATTCCTCTTTTGTGTGCCTGTATTTTGCCCAGTGCCTGGTGCATCAGTGTCTCTAGCCAGTCAGTGTTTGGGCAAACAAAGGAATAGGGACACGTTAAAGGTTTTTCTATAGTCCTTCTCAGACTGTACAATATAGGAACCTCCTGGGGACCCTGTGAAAATACAGACTTAGATGCAGGAGGTCAGGGCTAAGCTCAGAGTTCCTAGGTGATGCTGCTGTTCTCTGAGACTCACCCAGAGAAGAAAGGATGCACAGAATCAGGATAGCTTTCAAGTTGGAAGAGTGTGTATTAGAATCAACCCTTCCTACAGGGATCTTGAAATTGTGAGTGAACTTTACAATTGAAAGAGATGAAAAGAAGTTAGAGATTTTGTTTACAGTCCCTATGCACACCTAACAAAGCTATGGGCTATTCCAGAAGTAAGAGAAAGTAAATAAAAGCCACTTGGTATTAAATTCCCAGGGCCAACCTTTTAAAAATCAGGTTCAGCTATGTAGTTCGACTGGCCTTGAATTTCTTCCTGGTCCCTTTGTCTCAGCCTTAGACTGCAGGGGATACAGGCATGCATCACTACATCACACTGCACCTGAGAATCTTTCCTTTCCTCTACCTCTCCACCAATCTGATATTCTCCCCTGGAGGAGTGTGAGATGTATGGTGCTTTGTTCTCCATTACTGAAGTCAGAGACTGGAAGATGCTTTTGTTGCTGATGGGAAGGTGTTGCTAAGCTGGGGGAAGAGAGAAGCTGCCAGCTTTATAGTAATTCAGATCCAAGAAATCCGCAGAGAACAAAAGGTATGGGCAACTCACGCCTGTAGTTTCAGCACTGGGGAGGTGAAGGCAGGAAGGTGAGAAGCTCAAGGCCAGCCTGGGCTACAGAGTGAGTCAGAGGTCAGCCTGGACTACATGAGAGAAAATTATTTTAAAAACAAACAAACAAACAGCTACAGAGGGATTTTAGCTCAGGCTCCCTACACTCTGTTCCTGCCGCCCTGACTTCGGACATAATCCCATCACAATCTCTAGGTCTTTAGAAGTTTTCTTTCACTACACCTAGACTTCTTCCTGCAACACACATTGAACTGAACACCCTCAGCTCCTGGAAGAAGCAGATGAACAGCCTGTTGTCTCTCTCCACCAGTCCTATTTCCTGGACAAGCGTGCAGTGCCTTTGGGTCTTCCTTGAGCAGACTGCACTAGAGCACAGGCTCAGGAATTCAGCAATTCTTCCCAGACCTTCTGTCTCTCCCTACACTCTACTCACAATGGACTACCTTTCCCTGACAAAACTGGTATCTAGTAAGAATCAAGTCCTGAAAAAAAAATGGCAATACAGAATGCTCAGGATGTATTTGAGTAAAAGTAGGTTGAGTGGTCAGACCAAAAACCCACCCCAAACAGACAAACTCACCAAACCACCTTCTTCCTCCCCAATGTTTAAACTATTTAATACTTAATGTTTTCAAAAGACTATGTATCATGTATATAGGACCTGAAAAGGTTACAAAATGGGCTCTTTTAAAAAAAATTATTTATTTATTATATATACAGTGTTCTAACTGCATGTATGTCTGCATTCATGCCAGCAGAGGGTGCCAGATCTCATTATAGATGGCTGTGAGTCACCATGTGGATGCTGGGAATTGAACTCAGAACCTCTGGAAGAGCAGCCAGTGCTCTTAACTTCTGAGCTATCTCTCCAGCCCCAAAACGAGCTCTTAAACTCACCCAGCACCCAACAACGCAACAGGAGAATTTGAACACCTTTGTTGTATAAAGACACAGAGAATTTGTTTTTCTTTTTGTGATGCCAGGGATACAACCAAAGGCTTGCTTATACTTGAATAAGCACTCCACTACTAAGCTACATCCACGCCCATTTTCTGTCTATCTGTCTGTCTGTCTGTCTATCTATCTATCTATCTATCTATCTATCTATCTATCTACCTACCTACCTACCAACCTATCTATCTTCTATCCACCTATCATTTATTGCCTATCATTCATTTACCATCTTCTATATACCATCTACATACCTATCTATTTACCCAGTCACCTATTTACCTTCTATCTTATCTATGTTTAAAAAACAGTATGCATCACATAGCCACAAATCTCTAAACATAGTTGTTTAGCCTTGCTTGCTTTTGAGTTTTGCCTTATGTAAGAACATTCTGCTTCATATGTGCACACCTTACATTGGACTGTTTCTGTTTTTTTTTCTCTTCAGAGAAAAAAAAAAGACAGCAGCTGTCTTTTCACATTTCCAGGAATGCTGTGAGTTTAGAATTACACAAAAGAGTGGAATTACTAGACATGCGTGGATCCATGGTTATATGATGACGACAAATCTGTTGTAGCAAAGATGCTAATTTACACTCCCATGGTAACATATAGGTAGTGCATATGTGTCCATGAAAATCCATGTTATCCCTGTCAGCTTGTATCCCTGGAACACAGGCAGTAGAATCTTACACTGCAGTACTTCTGTGCCAAGAGACAATGCTCTTGACTGCATGGACTGTTAGCTCCTGAGCATCTGATGAGAGAGGTGAGCCTGAGACACTGCCATCCAGATTGAGCACCATGCCCCACATCTTGTCTAATCCTAATATAGGTGGACATGACACTAAATGGAGATAGGAGATGAAGGTGTCCACTGGGCTTTGCCATGGTCCCACAGTCATGATAGGAGGCAATCAATGGCAGAATGAGACGTGGAAGGGACCTGAAGGCCAAATCCTTCATTTTACGTTTAAGGAGATGGAGGCTCACAAAGGTTAAATTACTTGACAAGGTCTAAGAACTAATTACTGCATGAACCTCTCTCTAGGGCACTTGATTCTTAATCCAGAGTTGCATACTTTAGTAATTTAAGACAGCATGATGTCATGTATGAATTTCTCAAAGAATGAATAAAATATTATATTAAAAAGACAGCATGACATGATTCATAATGAGCTAAAATATTCAAATAATCGATTTATTTTTAAAGGTAATTGTTTAACTTAAATGACTGATGAATTTGGTAATGTGCACTTCTTTGCTTATGGTGTGCACTGGAGTAATATTCAATGGAATGAAGAAAGAGACAACCTCAATTATGGTTTCAACATGCAAATTTAACTGTACTAAGAGACATGAGTCTCTTGAGGAAAAGAAAATAATCCCCAATTAACTTATTGATGATTCTTATTCTTGGATAACATTCTCAGGAAAATGTGAAGGCACCTCCTTAAAAGGAGGGAGGGAGGGAGAGAGAGATAGATAGATAGATAGATAGATAGAAAGAGAGAGAGAAAGAAGCAAACTTCAAATTCTTAAGTTTCAATTTAACTCTCTTTTATAAACCTAAGAGGCTGGGGGCCATGAGATTATGGCAGGACAGCCTCAGTGAACTTTTGCTTTGTAATGTGAGACTGCTTTACACTGGGACATGGAAAACTCATTGAAAAGGACCAATTTGTAGGAGATACTTAGTGCTCCTCAGAGTGAGCATCATAATTGACTGTGCTTGTAACCCAGTGCAGGCGACTCTGACTCCCTCACTACAGGGAAAGAATCCAACTCGGGAGGGGAGGTTGAGCACTCAGGGAAGCGCTAGGCATCTACATGGGAAGCAGCTCCTGCAGCCCACAGGGGAAATGCTTCTCTGCTTCCCCACTCCTGCTCACCCACCTCCTTCCTCTCTACTCCAAGGAGCCATTCTCCTTTTAAGGACATTTCTTTAGGGCTGGAGATGGCGCTGACTGGGTCGTGTGCTTGCCTCAAATGCTTGAAGGATCTGGATTGGATCCTCAGTGCTACATAAACTGAGCATGATGGCACACCCCAGCACTCAGGAAGTGGAGACAGGAGGATGAGAAGTTAAAGGGCATCCTTTGTTACACAGTGAGTTCAAGACTGGTCTAGGGTACATAAAATACTGCTGCCTTCTTTTTAGGGGGGAATGTTTACATTTAACAATGTCTTTGGTTTGATAATAAAGGCCTTCTGTGTACCACCCCTCTTTCAATGATAGAATAAAGCTCACTAGGTGTTCATTATTTTGGGGCGAGGGCTTGGAGGGGAAGAACCACCTACTGATTTTGCCCAAGAATGCTGACTATACTATACTGAGTTACTTCTTGCTCAAGTTTTCCTCCTGGCAGCCATTTTAATCAGCACTTCTCCTATTTAATGAGCATGTAGTGCCATTACATAATCACCCAGCTTGCCAGATTAATGATGAAAAGAGGAACTGATTTTTCCAGCTGCATCATTTGAAGTAAACGTTAACTTTCTTTCTGAGTCCTTCGTCTAACAGCATTAGCGTGACAAATATGTCGTTCTCTAGCATAAGTAATTAGAATTTAATCACTTTAACTGCATCTTAATTACCCCAAATGAATTGAAAGGACATTTAATAGCAAAGATTAAATTGCCTTAATGAACGATTTTTGTGACTCCATCAATACTGGAATCACGGTAGCCGCTCCTCACCCACTCATCAAGATGCCTGTGATGAGCGCCACTGTCACTAGGTGGCGTGCTTCACACGCTTGCACATTTAGCCCCACCCCACCCCCAATTCCTCTGCTTAAGAAGGCAAGAGGAAAAGAAAGTGAAAAGCTCATTGCTTGCTGTGTTCCTCTGACAACCTCTCTTTGATACTATGAAAGCACGATGTTAAAAGAAAGGATTTGTGGCGGAAACTGTCCGTTCTCGGCACCCCATGACATACGCAAAGAGTGAAGGGCGGCAGGTGCGCGGGGGCCTACTGAAACGGAGCTGCTCTCAGACAATCACCAACATACATACAGAGCTTTCTGTCAGTTTGTGTGTGTGTGTGTGTGTGTATGTATGTACATGTAGTCCTAACGTATGGATAATAAGCAGGTGTTGGAAGAACAGAGCCAAAGGCAGATGAGAAAATCAGCCTCGGAAGCATGGGTGGTCTTGGGCCTTTGGGCCTTCCTCCAGGCATGGGTCCCAGAGGGCCAAGCTTGCCCGCAGAACACATCTAATGAGATGGGCCTTTCCTATCAATAATTGTTTAAGTGAACAAGGAGAGAGAGAGAGAGAGAGAGAGAGAGAGAGAGAGAGAGAGAGAGAAATGAGCTTCACGTCTGTTACCAACCACTCTGGCTGCTTCCTTGGAGCAGAGCAATTAAAAGAAATCTTGCCTATACATCTGAGAAGAAAGAATGTTTCAAAAATTTTCCTTGACAGCCTAAGAAGAAAGATTTATTCTCTAATTTCAAGAGCTTTATGATGCATGGACCTTGTTAAATGGACACTTTAGAGGTTAGGCTGGCTGGTGGTGGCACATGACTTTAATCCCAGCACTCAGAAGGCAGAGGCAGGCGAATCTCTGCAAGCTCAAGGTCAGCCTGGTCTACAGAGTGAGTTCTAAGACAGTGAAGGATACATAGAGAAATCCTGTCTTGGATAAAAAACAGAGAGAGAGAGAGAGGGAGAGATAGCAAGTCAGATGTCCACATTCTAAGTGCATTGACTGTGGTCTGGAACTGTCCACAGAAGCCAGTGGTGGAGGATATGCTTGGCCAGTGCCTTGGGGAAACTGAGTCCAGGGCATCAGTACTCTCCAGCGAAGTGACTAGAGACAAATTATTTCATCCTACTACAGAGAGCATTGGAGAAAGCACACACCATATAGATTCCCAGACCTCCACACACATTAAGGTCACCTGGGAGCCCGGGTCACACCCCACTCAATTAGACTGGAATATCTGGGGTTGTAGCCAGACATTAGTTGTTTAAGTCTTTAAGTGATTTCTATGCGCAGTAAGACTTGTGAGCCATTGGCATAGACAGAGTATTACATGGGAATATCTATCGCAGCATGCAATAAATAGAAGGTGAACAACCAGCCTAAATTCTCTCCCTTTTCATTGGTATGACAGACCTGATGAATTGTCCTCTAGGGTTGGGCTCTGCTCCGCTGTTGTCTTATTAAATCTATACATTAAAGGGATGGAAATGTTCTAGAAGCTATTTGTTCCATTGTAACATCTTTGGGAAGAAACATATGTAGCCGATAGAACATTAAGACCTTGATAAATAATTGTAAGTTTGTATCAAATGGTCATATTGTCACATGGCTGGCCTACTCACCTGTCAAGTCAGCAAGAAAGTAAGCTTTATCAGAGGGAATATAACAGTTTTAAAATAAAAGCCTGTAAAGTGGATGAGATAGGAATGTAAGACTGTGCACTAAACTAATTTACATTTGAAATAAGACCTTCCTTCTTCACGGACTGTGAGACTGACATTTTCCATGTAGAAAGAACGTGGCTATCTTCTGAAGGTGCTCACTGGTCTTATTCAAATGTCAACACACAGAAAATAATCTGTGATGCATATGAATTGAATTTTTTTATTATAAATGTGTTCAATGACAACCATAACTTCATGAGATTCTTTTTCTGTAGCAACCTTTGGTAGGGGGCATCAATTTTACCAAAGTGTGGAAATCTTGGTACTTAATTAGGGTCTGAAATGAAACCAGTTATCTCACTTTTGAGCCACCGAGGTTGAGTTACAAAAACGAGCATGTGTTTAAATACTTCATTATATGCAGTTTACAGAGAACACTGGACATTATCATTTCAAGGACCTGTATGCCACTAACTATGGAAGCCCAGGAGTGAGACACCTTGGAACCTCCTTCTAAATTACCCACAGCCATTAGAGTTGAATATTTCCTTTTCTTGACAAGAAAACCAAGAATGGATTTTTACCAGTATGCTCTGTAAGAACTGTTGCTTGGGAGAACTTTGGGGACCAGAGTGTTTGATTAGCTGAATTTGCCACGGATGTGGAAGATGATGACATCAAACAGCTAGTGTAACAACCTCCTTAAAGACCTTGTAGATTAGAGATGACTATAGATTTTTCCCCAGCACGGATCAAAGGGACTGAATTGAACGTTTTAGCTTAATGATCCAACTCTTGTCACACCCACAGGGACGCAAATTCCGATTTTATATGCTGGTGTGCACGTGCCACGCCACGTGGGGACAAACCAATCAGCCCCTGATCTTTGGCGACGGTTTTGATCTTTTTGACGATTCGACAGGGCCAATGTTTATTCTGGGAGGGGCCTCCCGCTCTTAAAAACTTCCGAATATTAGCTATTAATGTTTCTTTGCTGCAGCGTGGAATCCTGTACCATCCCAGTTGCCTCTTTAGAGATGGAGTCCAGCCATAGGCTGCGAGGCGGTGGGGATCTGTCCAGGGTCCTGACTCTGGGCCAGGGTTCCATGCCTGCAGGCTCCGACAGCCCTTTCACTCACCCCACGGGAGAGGAAAACAAAGGCTTCCAAGCTTAAGGCCTGGGGGCTGCGTTCTGACTCACTTTGGCCAGTTTGCTGGGAAGCAAGCCAAACAAAGGAACTGTTAAATCTGTGCGGACTATATTGGTCCCAGCTTCCGACTTCAGGCTGCCAGGGTCACCTCTGGACTCATCGTTCCTCTTGGGTAAAAATATGTCAGAGAGCGTAATTCCGGCATGGAACCGAAACAGTCACCCTTTCTGGGTAGGTTACAGTTCGGGGTGTAATTGGTAGGGAAGCTAATCGTGTCTTCCTCGATGGGGCTTTTGATAGGCATCCTCTTCCTCCTCCACACCTTCTTACTACCAAAATACTGCTTTAAAAAATCTTTAGGACAAGGATGCTCTAAAAACAAAGCCTCGGTCAGCCTAACGTCTATCTCTTGTCACCTCGCCAGGCGGCCACTAGGAGGCGCGCGCAGCGTCCTCTGCGCAGCCCGAGCAGCAGCAAAGCTAAACCAGGTTCGGAAGTCCGGAGCAAAGCCAGTTCACCTCTGTCTCTGCTGAGCTCGCAGGGGGCAAAAAGCGTCAAAGATAGTCACGTTTTAGGTTTTGGAACGGCTTTACTGCTACGATCTACCTGTACTATTGGTAACATCCTCTGTCAGTTTTAAGCGACTGGGTTTGAAATGATCGCAGTACCCTGGGCATTCGAGGATAACACTCTAATTATCCAAGGATCTCCGGGTTGCATCTTGAAGAGGGAGTGATAGGCAGGCACCTTCTGAACATGCCATGGGGTTTGCTTCTGGTGGGCGTCCTTCTTTGCCGGCCACAGAATCACCACAACGCAGCCAGCAGGTCTCCTTCGGCCTCAGAAAGCAGGCTTAACCCGGTACAAAAACTACGATCGCTAATTATCGCCACAGGCATCCCTCAACCTCGCTGCACTTCCTCTCCTCATGGGATGCCGTTGCCACCAACGAAAAACGCACAAAGGCAACTATTGTCCCACCGAGGGGACAAATAGAGTCTGTAAGAAAGATGTCGCTCAGAGCCTTCTGGTGACTGTCCCCAAGTCCTTTTGACTTTACATCCGCTTGGTGTGTGTATGTATGTGTGTGTGTTCCGATTACCCCAGTTCACCCCCACCATTCATCCCTGGAGGCTCTGGGACTCTCGGTTGCCTTCTGATAACGGGTTATCCCTTAGCCACGCAAGGAGAAAGCAATCCCAGGCCTTGACCCCAGCCTCCAAGGCGGACACGGTCGGTCGCGCCCTGCCGGCCCTTTGTTCAAGCGGCAGAGGGCTATGAGCAGCTGCACCACGGGAGAGCCACAGTGCAGGGCGCCAGGCAATCGGTTGGCGGTGCCACCTTCCCTCCCACTCTGGAGCCCAGGAGCTTTTCCAGCCCTGGCATCTCTCATGCCCAGTCCTGCCCTCCCCCGCCCCGTCTCTCCACCCAGAATTCTTCTGGGATTGAACAACTGCGGTTCTTAGGGTCCAGTCTGGCTCTCCTGCCTGGCTCTCGCTGCCGGGGCAGCACCGGACACTTGAAATGTCACTGGTCGGGATAAATATTAACACAAAAGCAAATGGACGTGTGCAGAGCCAGTTATCAATCAACCAGGCCGCAAGGCCACTCACAGCAAACACGGCCCAGGTTGGGTTGGGTAAGACTTTCTCAGGGCTACTTCCAGGTAGAGCACCCCCCACTTCCAGCACCTAGCTTAGATCTGCCTCTAGCACAAAGGGGCAAATACCCGACCGTAAGGGGGCGAAGTACCGGGTGCCGAAGAGCAGGCCATCTTCACGTAGGGCTCTGGAGGTCTCCACACCTCTAGCAGGGCACGTAGCCTTGCCTGGGCTGAGGACCTGAGCCAACACCACCTTCTGGGTGCACAGTGTTAGAGTCGCACTCACTTGTGGGTGTCTCTTGCAGGCTCTTTCCGTGCTGCCAGCTCCCGCTGAGGAGCCAAAGCCTTCTGGAATATTTAATTGGAAGCTAATCTCCTCCTGTCTTGATAGACGCCCACATCAGAGGCGGGGCACCCAGCTTAGCTTCCCCACCCCACTCGGGACCAGAAGCGGCGTGCGTCTGGTCACGCTGCGTTTTAATGAGTAGCAGCAAGCACTACGTTGAGGCAACATATATTGATTTTTAAAAGGTAGTTAATTTGGTGAGAATTTCCTCCAGTCTTTCACCAGCGCTTGTAATTTATACATTCGTCTGGCGCCTCCCCAAACATACTGCCACGTGCAGAGGATTTTGACCCTCCAAATACGCTGCTTGGAACACGGGCCCCAGAGAGGCAACTGAAGAAACCACTCTTCCACCGAAGAGTGAAGGAACTCGGTCAGGCCTTACAAGGGGCTTGAGAAAAAGATGAAGGTTTAGTGTTAAGTGCAACAGCTAGCAAACCTGCGGTGGCTGGTGATGGGGAGCCGGCCCTGAGTTCCTGCCGCTGCCACGGGAAAGCATCAGACTATCAGTCCTCAGACTCCATCACTGAGGCCTGCTAGTCACCTTCCCAAGGATCAGAAGCATCTCTTAAGAAGGAAAGAAGAAGAAGAAGAAGAAGAAGAAGAAGAAGAAGAAGAAGAAGAAGAAGAAGAAGAAGAAGAAGAAGAATTAGCAGCAGCAGCAGCAGCAACCAGGCTGGTTGTTCCTTTAGTCACTCAAAAATGGGCCTTGACTTTCGAGACAGAATGGATGATTCTGGGTTTCTGCCCCTCATCGCAGACTTAGGTTCCAATCTTCTCCTTTATGTTCCAGAAACAAAAATGAAAGAGGTGGTTCTCCACTCCATCTCAGGACACCCAGTGTCCTTGGGATCGGTGTCAGCTGGAGCCTTCTACTTTCCACACATTCTAGGAAAAGGCCACATGCTTGGAGCCAAGAATAACAGAGCTAGTCATTTGGACCTAGTGTACAGACACCCTTTGGTGACCTTCTGGGTCCCATGAGCATCCAACTCATGCCTTTGGTGTGCAGGTTCTAGAACTTAGTCTTCATTCACAGGGCTCCCCAACACCAAGCATCAGCCCCTCCCCAACTCAGCTTTCTTATCTGGAGGTCAGAGGGCCTTGCACAGGATAGACAGGCTAGTCCAGGACTAGGCACTCAGCACAGGACCTACCAGTCCCTCCTTCCATGGTGTGACAGAAGACCATGTGGGGTGTCACTGATGTCTGGAGTGCCTTCACCAAGTGGTGGGATAGGACTTTAGCGAGAGAGTAGGCCTTTTTATCCACAATTCCGCACCCCACACAGGCTAGCTTCAGAGCCCTCACTACCTGCCTGGAAGCCGGGAGCCCTGGCTTCAGGCGAGGGTGCTATGGAAGGTTCCGAGGGAACAGTGGGGAGAGCCGCGAGAGCAGCCGCACCGCGGGGACCCAATGGGCCCACCAGGGGCTCCAACACCACATAAAGTTATAGTGGAACCGTGAGGCTTAGGCATGGCATTCAGTGGGTCCAGGTCGCCTTGTTTGCCTCACCTCACTCCTGGGCATGCTCACCCTAGCCTGCCTTGGGAACTTTAGAGCAAAGGACTGAGTGAGCTAGCCTGGAAATTCCGGGCGGCCAGAGGCCAAAACAGCGTGGCACCTACCACCGAAGGCCTCTAGAGCCCAGATGCAGGGGACACTAGGGTAGCCTGCGCAGGCTAGGAGCCCAGACTAGTCCGCACCTGCCTGTCCCCAGCTTCTCATTGGTAGGCACCCGGTGGGGGAGGGGGTTCGGCCTCGTGCTTTGATTTTAGTCGGTGAAACGGCTCAGTGCCCTCGGCTCAGAGCGGATTGACTGTCTCTCATTCTCTAGGGACGAATTAATGGAGAACGATCAGTTAATTAACAAACCCTCATTCCAGCGTTTACCTTTCTCTTCACCAAGACTCAGACCTGGGCGCAGGGCTCAGATGAGACTGTGTGTGGCTTGAGGCCGGGTGGGGGGTGGGGTGGGGGGACTTGGACACAGGAGTCAATCAACGCGGTAACCTCCACCCAGGTCTCATGAACACAGTCTGCCCCTAGGCTGCCCTCTTCTCGCCTCTTCAAGGGTCGCCGAGTGTGTCTGAATCCCTGGCGCGGTTCATCATCTGGGCTCAGCTGTCCACTAGGTCTCTTGGCCCACTACGGGAGTCAGGCATGGTGCCTGCACTTGGCAGCTGAGACTTTCAGTGCTCAAAATCAAACAACCTGCTAGGGGTTTGGAACTGGGAGACCGGCTTGCTGATTTGGGGAACATTTACACACTCCCACCCAAGAGCACAGAGACTTAGATGAAAAATCACGAAAACGAAAAAGCCAGTTGTCAGTGGTGGTCCCTGGGCTCAACGGGAAGTTCCTGGGGACCTGGTCACTGTCTGTCTCTGTCCCTCTCCTTTCCACAGCTGGTTACACGCGCAGCCCATGTGTGGTTACCCTTCCGAAGCAGCCCGCCACGCACACATCGTCTGCAGGTTTGGAATCTGTGTACACATCCTATCGAAGTGCGGCTCCCCGGACGTGCGGCGCCAATAAAACGGGGCAAGAGTGGGTCGCCGCAGCCAGCTCAGCCAAATATTGACTGCCAGCTTGAGTAGCGCCAGTCCCGCGCCTGGTATGTGCCTTGTGCAACCGGAGCTAGTTTTAGGTTTTCTTCGTCCCTTCCTAAACCCGCTGTGGCTGAGAACCACACAACCAGTGTTCCACCAGGTTCTAAGAGTCTCTCGGCCTGAGGCTCAAAACCCTGCAGTTCTGTCCCCGAGCACAAATGCGACCCCGAAGCCACGGTGGCCGCCTTGTTCAGTCTTCGAAGCCTCCCACAGCCCAATGCACTGAGCCCCTGGAGGAGAAGTCGGTAGTCTAGGCTGGCTCTTCCAGGTCTAGGAAAGAAAGGGGAGGCGGAGCGGGACGAAGCGCCCAGCCTTCTCTCATTCCCTCCCACCTTCAGTCCCTTATCTCGCCCACGCGCCCGTCGGCTCACCTGCTAAGCGGAGCGCGGACATGCGCTGGAACTCCGGCTCCTGCAGCCACTTCCACATTCTCCGGAAGGTCTCCCGGCCAGACTTGAGTTTGCTCCAGGGCTTGGGGTTTCGCAGCAGGTCCGAAAGGGTCCCCTGGGAACGGCAGAGCACCCTCTGCGCGAAGATGGCCTGTGGGATGCTGTAACGTTTGAGCTCGGTGGTGATACGCTGAGCCACCTCTTTGGTATTGATCTCTTCCATCTGCCCTGAATTACTTCCATTGCTGACCTGCGAGCCGGTCACCGAAGGGTTGGGCTCCCGGGCTGTGCCCAGGAGCTGTCCGTGGCCCTGGGCATTCAGGTGGGCATGGGGATGGTGCGGAGGAAGGCCGTTGATGGGCACCATGCCGGCCGAGGTGGGCGTGAGGTGCTGCTCTCCGTGGCGACCGAGCATGGCAGGGTGGTGGGCTTCAAAGCCATTTGGGGTGAGCATCTTGTCGGTGGGCATAGCCGCTCCGGGATGAGCATAGTGGGGAAGCCCTTGCTGGGAGTTGTGAATGCTGCCCAGACCGGAGCCAGAGAGGGGCGAGAGGCTCTGGCCCATGCCAGCCACGTCCTTGTGGTAAGGGGTATAGAGGTTATTCATGGAGGCCAGCCCGCGCTCATCCCGCATAAGAGTGAAACTACCACTCACGTTGCCCGCCAGACGCTGGTGGTGGTGTGGGTGGTGGTGGTGATGGTGGTGGTGATGGTGGTGAGGGAACTTGTCGGACACAGTGGAGATGGGCGGCAGCGGCTGCAGAGGGGTTAAGGTGGTGTAGGTGGTGGGCATGCTCATACCTGGGGGAGTTTCACAGGCCATGGTCATGGTGGGGTGCAGGGGGCCAGCCAGGCTGTGCTCAGGGGCGCGGTGGTGGTGGTGGTAATCGCTGCCTCCGCTGCCGCCGTCCAGCAGGGACGCCATGCCCATGGTACGCGGGTGCGCCGGAGGCAGGTGGCTGCCGCGGTGGCCCACGGAGCTGCGCGCGTGAGGGCTGCCGCCCAGCAGGTCAGCAGGGGCGGGCACCGGCTCATGGCTCACCCCGTGCAGCTCGCTGATTGCCTCCATGGTCAGCTGCGCGTTCATCGTGATGCGGGCGAGCGGGCTGCAACATCGATGTGGCAGGGCAGAGGCGGCGAGGGGCACACGGAGTCCAGTCTTCACATCGGCTGCCGGCGACTGTGGCCTTTCTTTCTCTCACTGTGGGGATCTGTGTCTCTCGCTCTTTCTCTGCGTGTCTCGCCTTCTCTCTTGCTCCCACCTTCCCCTCTGCTTTTTTTTTTTTTTTAATATTAATCTCCAAAAAGGATCCGCGCTGTTGGGAGAGCGCGGTGCCCCCTAGCCTGCCCAGCCCGGCCCCCTCTCGCCCCTCTCCTTAGAATCGTGCTGCCCCCGGCTCCCTTAACGCGGCCCGTGCGCCTGCCGCGGCTGCTGTTTGCCTGCGCCGCCCGCCAGCTCGAGCCATGGCTCGGTTACTGTTGCAGACTGTGGCCGCGATTCGGTAGCCGCCGCCGCCGCCGCTGCCCGCCCTCACGCCCGCCGGGCGCAGCGCGCATGCGCCCTTCTAGGCCCCGCCCTCCCGGTCCCAGAGCAAGGGCTCCGTGACGTCCCAGAACAAATGAACGGGGGTGGGGGTGGGGGGCGGCGAGCTTTCTCGGTGGCGCCGGATGGCCCCGGAGCAGTGCGCACGTGCACGGGACGCGCGCAGAGCGCGACCTGAAGCCGCTGCCACAGTCCTGGGAGGCTTGCTTTCCCCGGTCTTCCTCACTGCCTCCCTCTCGCTTCCCAGTCCCAGACTCTCTTGCCTGGCTCCGGTCACAGTGGGTCAGCTAGATTAGAGAGTTAAAGTCCCTGGGTCTGAGTGGCTGTTTGTCTGTGCAGGTTATCCGCGAGGGGCCGGGGATTGTGCCATTGCCCTCGCCCACTCTTTCACTCGCCCCCCTGGGCTTTATTCCCTGGAAGGTCTCTGGAGGCGAGCTCATTCCCCATCCTTAATGCCTGGGCTACGGTCCTGAGAGGTGTATACCTTAAAGGCCTATGTCAGCGTGGCCGCAGTTGAACTGGCACCTACGATCCTCCTGGGCAGTCCTAGATCCACCTTTCCCCATCTGAGCCAAAGGCCGAGGGTCATTCAGTGCCTTGAACCCGGATCGAGGCCACGCCTCACTGTCCCAGACTTCAGAGGAGGTCTTCCATTATGCTCCCAATTAAGGCCGCTCTCCACTTCTGTTAACTCTGCTTGGAGGATCGTGATGTGAACTAAAGAGAGTGCCTGGATGGGCTCCCTGGTTAACATCGGGGGGGTTGGTCTTTTAGTTACTCTATAGCCTTCCTAGAAAAGCTGCTGCTATTCGGGAGGAGAACCCACGCAGGCAGAGTACACGCAGCCGCTCTGGTCTCTGCTTGGCCCGCAGGGACGCTTTCCTCTTCCCTGCAAGAAGCCTCCAGATTTGAAAATCAATTCAGCTCTGGGCATAATTGCGTCCCTGTCACAGTCACGCTCCAATCCGGAATTGAACTCGGGCCTTTAGCCTGGTGGGGACGCGTGGGGAGGCCCCCAGTGTGGGACACACACCCGGCCGCCACATGCCGCGGCTTTCTTTTATTTACAAAAGAAAGAAAGAAAAAAAGTCCGTAACAAAAGGCAGAGCCTTGTCTGCTTAGGTGCTTTTATCCCTTGGAGAAAGGACAGATGTGCCCATTGTCAGTCCCTTGGCAGTTATGGCCGGGTCAGCGCCGAGCCTCAGCCCGGGGCTAGCGGTGTTCACAATAAGGATAGCCTCAGAGCCGGGCTTTCAGGGCTCAGCTACTGAACAAAGTGTCTGAGGCCTGCTATGCGCCAAACACAGAGCCCATTGCCTATAACTGTTTTTCAGAGGCTAGGACTGAGTCGTGGTGGTGAGGTCTGTGAGGAAAACTTGGTATGGCGAATCCTGGGGCCGAAATCCCATCAGCTAAGGCACACATGGGCTCATCTCTTAGCTTAGGTCCCTGCCACCAACAGCCCAAGACCACTTCAGGCCAGTCAAGGTCAGTGGGTACACCAAGACTTCCTAGAACACTGGGCTCTGGGGCTGAATTTGCTGGGTCTCATCATCAGAAAGCCTCCATCCTATCCAAATAACTCCTGTAGATCCTACTTTTTGTCTGTTTGGCCATGATCATTTAGGAATCTGGAGTCCCCCCCCCAAGAAAAAGTCTTTGGGGGGAGGATACATTGGCTAAAACTAAAACTACACTAATTTAATTTATTTTTTAATTATCTCTTCAGACACATTCAAGGATAAAATATTTTCTATCTAGTAAATCAGCTTCAGAAGCCAAATCCACACTTCTTTATTATTTTTGAACCCCTTTCCTGTAGTAGAGTACTTGCCTCTCATATAAGACCAAAGGATGAATTAAAGCCATCTAAGCTCAACTGTTTCTGCCATCACATTTTAATTCCATTGAAATGATTGCTCTGCCCTTATGAACATCTCTTCCCGAAAGACAGTTCGTTTAAAAAATTAAAGAAATTACTATACAAATTGTTCATCCTTCAGTCAGTTAGAGACTTAATCTTGGAAGTCCTCCTTCATGAAGACTCCTGGCTGAGGTCCTGGAGCCCACCTGAAGAAGGGTGGGATCAAGGGAGCTCAACTCTGCTCATGCAGCAAGGGGCTTTATCAAAAAGGTGGCTTGTTTCAGCTTTGATTCCCAAAGGAGAAAGGGAGTTCTGGAAGGATCTCTTGGCCTTGCTCACGTCAGTGTTTGACACCACACTCCTTACAAATGGAATCTGAATCTCACACTTCAGGACTTGGTTCCCGGATCTCCCTCTTCCTCCTCTTCCATTTCACACCTATTACTGAAGCATCGTTTTTCCTGTAGTTGCTGAGTTAGAAGCACGGTGTCTTTTGACCTCTCAGAAGCATTTCCTGTCACTGAATATCATGGTGTGGAGAAAGCATGGTTTTCTCCTCTGGCCTCTGAGAGATTGTCAAATGCTAGGGGACTGGGGTTATCTTTTGTTATCTTGTTTCCTCTTCTTCTCAGAGTGCCCAGCACAAAGCTTGGCTCCCTTAGATGTTCTCCAAGGAAAGAGAGAATAAGAGTCTGCAGAAGAATTCCTTGAAACTGGAGAGGTAAGTGAGTGAGGGGAAGAAAGGGTTATACTTAAGGGCTTCAATCCCAAGCAACTGCAGGAGAATTAAAGAAAAAATAATGCTAAAAATTATATTAAAACACGTGTTCTAAAAACAGGAACTAAAGGCTCAACTAGATGCCTGTTACACGTATTTTCATGTTGGAAATTAGCTTTTTTTTTTTTTTTTTTTTTTTTTTTTTTGCTACTGAGGATTGAACCTAGGGCCTTGAGCTGGACAAAGACTATCACTGATGTTTATTTTGTAAATGTCTTAAGTGCCTGGGAGAGGTAGGTAAATGAAATTTGTCCTCTGCTAAATAGACTTCAGTTTGCAGGAAACACCCTCAGACTTGGGGAAAAGGCCATTCTTGTAAATGCTGGCCACACAAGGTTCTCTGAGAAGGGTCCATACGATGTAGTCAATGGCTTGCTTTTCTTGGTGAGTAGAGAGATATAACACATGGACCATTCCAAAGAAATGTTTCTAAGCTCTCTGGTTCCTGCTTGGTGTCTGGCAGTCCTGAGGTTCAGCAAAAACTCCCATCCCCAGCTTCAGGGTGAGAGACCCTTGGTTACAGCTTCTGACGCCTCCAACATTTCTGAAGCTTGCTGTGGCCAGCATGAAACTCCTGGGGAGGGACCTGTGGGCGGCATCTGGTTACAGCAGAACCCTTGATAAATGGGGTGAAGGGTTTGATTACAGATGCTTCCAGCAGGGTTCTACTGTCTTCCTCTAGAGTCTTTCCATCTCTGGAGGAAATTTATTCAGAAAATTGCTGTTTGTGCTTCGAATAGACAAGAATTTTAGAATAAGTGGTCTGGTGCTGTATTATTGAAAAAATTAAAGCAACAAATTAATTTCCAGTTCCATGCGATGTGACACACTCTCCCAAATGCAGACCCCCTGCTCCACAGGGGGAAAATAGTGACTTCTTATCTGGGTGGAGGACGTGGGAACCAATGATTCTAGCTGCTCTCTTCAAACTTTGCTCCTGTATTTTTTTTTGTCTATATGGTTTTTGTTCGTCTATCCGGCTAACCTCCCTCCTCTTTTTCCTTCCTAAATATTGTTTCACTCATGAAAATGATTTTAAACTCAGCATTTTTTTTGCGCCATCATTCTTTCATCTCCTGTCCCCTCATAGTCCCAAAGAAGATGCCTGCGGAAGGGCGGTCAGCTCCCTCCAACCCCACCTTACATGGAGTTCCAGGAATTGCTTGGAGCCGCCTCGGTGGCGGTCGGAGAACTGACCACGCGAGAGCATCTCTGGTTACTTCCTGGGCAAGGAAGAAAACCGCCTGCTCTCCTGGGACCCTGGGTGAACTATCAACGGATTCTTCTGGGTTGGAACTCTTTCTGGGGGTTGCCTACTTTGGTAAAGGCTCTGCACGTCTTCAAGCCAAGAACGCTGAAGGGGTGTCACAGTGGCTCTGGGACTGAGGGAGAAGCTTCTAACTCCTGGGTGACAGGTGGCAGGGCCCAGCGCTGGACAAGGTTAGCCTCACTCCCTGGAAATTGGCTTTCTGTAGTCTGACTTTCAGTGGGTTTTCTCTTTTGGTTAGAATTCTATATCAATGGAGGAGGAACCCTGCCCAAGATTGTGAGGGAGCCGGCGAGGAGACGTCGAACTTTCCAGATTTGGGGCAGCGGTGAACACTACTTTTCCAGTCCTCGTCTTTTGGAGGTCCGCGATGAATTAGCAGTGGCCCTCTGATGGCGGAAAGTGTCAAAGCTGGGAACTGGAAAGGAAGGGGTGAGAGTGAGGACCTTCCTGTTGATGTCATTCAAAGCGACTCAAAGTAAGGAAAACTCAGAGGGGTGGACCGAGCGCCAATTGTATTAGCGATGCTCTCTAGTATAACATTCTTCTCTGACGTTGGAGATAATTACTAAAGAGCAGAAGTCACCAGCCACCACCCAGCCGGGAGCCAACCTACCCCAAGCCCGGCCCGAAGCACGCCCACTTGGCGAACTCCATTGTCGCCCAGCAACGCCGCCGACGCAGGCCCAGAACAGCTGCACTTGGGAAGGAGGAAAACTCTTTAAACAAATCATTTTGGTGTCTAATCAATTAGTGTTTGCGCAGTCAAGTACCATAGATTTAACAGAATAATCGTTACTGCCCTTGTCTTTATTTGACCCGTAGACACCTAGAAGATTTAAAAATAAAACGCAGGTGTTCTGAGCGCCTGTCCTGTTGCCTGCACCTCCCTCCTCGGCCTGCTCCTCTGGGTTTGGCTTTTGGTTTTTCCAAGAGAGGGCGGAGGGACTCATATTTTTCTTTGTCCTTCACTTTCCTACTTCACCCCTTCCTCATTTCCGACTTGGCCCATCTTTCACAAATCAGCCACCTTATTGGTGTGTCCCCACGGTCGATCTCGATCTGTGACCCAGAGACTCTGTGCCCTGGCCCTTTTGCCTGATGGTGTAGGATTATGGAGTGGACCACAGTCCCCCGCTCCACCCCAGTCTCCATACCTTGGCCTCCTGCACCTTTCAGAACCTGTCCAAGACACAAGGGGTCTCGTGCTTGACCTTCATTTTCTGTGGAGTTGGGGAAAGACCTTTGCCTGGGCGTGGGTCTTGCGGTCTTGCATGCCATAGGGGTCTTGCTCCATAAATACAACCCGTTGGTCTCTCTCTCTCTCTCTCTCTCTCTCTCTCTCTCTCTCTCTCTCTCCTAAAAGGAAAAAACGAAAAGTAGAAAAGCTTTGGTCAGCATCCCATCACTGGGAAGTAGGGTGTGCCAGCCGGTGGGACTGAAGAAGAGTCAAGCCAGAGGATTGTTAAGGGGAGTGTCTATCAGAGGCAGGCTTCTCTAGGCCTGGCCCATCCCAAGGTCTATGAGTCCCTCTGGAAGGTCTCCAGACTCTTGTGCCTTGCTCCCGGAGTCTTTTACAGATTTCACATGCGGTTCCCTGTGTGTGTGTGTAAGTGTATGTGTAGCTGGTTAGATACACTAATGCTTTTCCCTATGCCTGAGATGAGGTCCCAGACTATTGAAGGATGTCAGTAGGGCCAAGAGACATAGAAGTGGGGCTGTGGGAATATGCCCATGTAGGTGAGAAACTTTGGAAGACCCAGGCAGCCCAAATACTTGCAACCACAGTGGAGCCGATGCACCTAGGTTGCGGGTTTTGTTAAATGTGGGGCTATAACTCTACAAGCAGAGCATAGGTGGGCGGCGAAACCGCAGGTGAATCTACCTTCCCACCACCTTGCCAGCCCCTCCAGTTCCAGATGCCCCAAACACTCCAGAGTGTTACCACCTGGTTGGAACCGCCTGGCGCCCCAGTTTCCAACTTCACCCGAGGAACCTTCTTTTAAAAAATAGATGATTATAATGTGCTTGACTAATGCCCTTATTTTCCTGTTTAACATACATTAATCCAAGGAACAAAAAAATCAATATTGCTAACAACATTGCAAACAAATTCTAGTCCATCTCACACAAAAACCTCAGATTTTCAATCACTCCTATCCCCTTGAATTTGTTAATCTCTGGGGATACCAGCAGGTCCTGACTGCTTGGAAATCAATCCTAACTTTTCAATACCGGTCTCTAAAATCCCATCCTCCCCCAGTCTTTTATCATGGGCATATATGAGGAGAGGCACTGAAGGCACTCTATAGCCTAGCCACCTCTCTTCTGGAGCTATTCCAGAACCTCACATTCTCTTAATCCTGTCTCATTGGCCACCAAGCGAATGCCTAAGTTCACTCACTGGACAATATTCTGGGTTTTCTTTTCTCTCCTGGACAAAACCCCATAGGTAGCAGATTCCAGCATCTTCCCAGAGTAGGGGATCCCACACTTCCATCTTCTCACGTTTTTGTGCCTGTCCTAACTATCTGAACCTAATGTTAGCTGGTGGTTCTTGTTGGGAGTTTATTGTAATTATTATTTTTAAAAACTGGTGTTTTCCACCAGGAGGAAACAAACTAGAGGGGCTGGCTAATGAAGGAACTTAGGTTTGCAAAACACCGTAAATAATTTATTATTGTATTTCAAGGGAAAAAATAGCTTTCTTAAATCATCCCCGCAATATAAATGGCAGACTTACAGTATGGCCCTGGTAAGTCTAAATTTTTAAAGGAGCAATATTCAAAGAGACATAGATGTCTGTATTAATTATTTATTCGCCGGTGCCTTCCTTCGTTTCTGACTTATTATTAATTAGGCGCCTCTAGTCTTTCACAGAGCGCTCCACTGAGCCGGTTGCAGCTTTAAATATGAATTAAAAGCAAATCCAAGCTACTGTAATGCGAAAATTATTCCGTGTCTTGCATGGCAGAGATGAATAGCTGCGTGGATCAATACCGTGAAACTCGGCTCCCAACGACAAGGTTATTGATAGTTCGTAGTAATGACATTAATGATGGAAAAAGGGGAATAACTGCCCACCCCCTTGGAAACTTTTTAGCCACTGAAACCCCGCAATAAAAATGGGAAGGGGGCAGGAATCGGTCTTAAGTGTAAGAAGAAAATTATTTATGAAACCCGGATAAACGACTTCGGAACCTAGATGCATTTGAACCTAAAGCTCTTGGCTTCTGGCGGCCCTGGCTCCAGCTGGGGAGACCGCGAAAACCCCAAGCAGTGGAGAGCTGGGGGGCTAGGTGCGCTGCAGCAGCCTTAGCCTCCGCTGTGCAGCCCCTCTGCCCGGTTCCCCGCTGGGAGAGCCAGGTGGAGGCGCCTGAAGACAGAAGCTTCTGGAAGTGGGTGGAAGGGGGACTGGCGTGAGACCGGGTCCAGTTGTCCGTGAAGCTACTGCAGGCAGAACCTCTGCGGTCGGGACTCTGGCCTGGGTTTTACCTCTGGTTAGCTTGGCACCAGTCCCCGAAGAGGGGGTCAAACGCTGCGGCCTCGAGGGGGCCCATGGTCCTCTGAACAAGGCTGTCGCGCCCGGCTTGCCCCGGCCCCAGTGATGGGAAAACGGTTTGAGACCCCGCAGGAAGCCCAGGTCTCGCACTACCCCCTCCTCTCCCTGCTATCCGCCGGGTTAACTGGGTCTTGGCCTGCGTCTGCTCTATGATGCTGGGTGCTCCAGGCCTGCAGAGCCGGCGGGCTCGGGTCTTCACCCACATCGGGTCCTCTGTGGTCACCGAGGCTGCCAGTCCCAGCATCGGCCCCTCTCACTGACCCCTAGCCGACGCCACAGCAAGAGAGGACGCGTGCAGCGGGGACGCGAAAGGTTACATCTTGACCCGGCCGGGCTGCGGAGAAGGTCAGCGCCCTAGGGACTGTAGCAGGCCCGTGGTCCCCTCCCCCTCTGCAGGGCGCTCTGCCGCCCGGTCCCCTCCTCCAGCACGAAGACCCGCCTCTGGGGGCGGAGGTCGTGGTGACCCTGACAGCTACTGTGCAGAAGCTGCGGGTCGCTGCTGGCAGGCAGGCCTGGCTGCGGTTCTGGAGCGTGTCCTGACAAGTGTTTTGGGTTAGAGTGGGGTGTTGGCACGTTTACTGTGGCCCCCGAAAGGGACACTGGGCCCCCGAAAGGGACACTGGGCCCCCGAAAGAGACACTGGGCCCCCGAGAGGACGCCCAGTGCTGGGAGAGTCGGGGTCACCATATTCGCTCCCGGAAAAATGAGCGATTTTGTATTTTTGCCTATTCAGTCTCCCTCCCTCTGTTTCCTCTCTCTTTCCTTTCCAACACCATCATTCTTTCGTCCTTCTCATCCCTTAACCTTCTCCCATCTTCTTCCTTGTAACCTCGCCCCCCCCCCTTCCTCACTTCTCTTCCCTCCTACCCTAGTCTTATTCGGTGCCTCTAGCTTTCTTCACTACTCCTCTTCTGGGGTCTGCTACAGACCTCACCTCTAGACTTGCATAGGAAAGGCGCCAGTTCCATTTAGCACCAACATCAAGGAATCTTGTTTTTGAAGCAGGAAGGGCAGGTGAGCAAAGGGATCACCTGCTCTTTGGTGGTCCCTTGCTGTAGCCCGTGAGCTTCTCTGCTAGGTTTAGCTACTGCCAAGGTTCATCTGGCTGGAGCCCGGGCTTGTCGCGAAGAGTTGCGATGCCTTGCCGACCTCCCGACACTAGCAAGACTTCTGCGTGCTGCTTGCTTTTCTTTTACTTTATTTTATTAATTAAAGGACGATGTCAAAATTAGTCGCAGAGGTCATAACCGCTAAAATCAACAGTTGAACCTTAGCTCTATTTCAGAACATAAGAGTGGCTAAGTTGAAACCGGTCTCCGGATAGTTAAAACAACCCCGAACTTCCTGCCACCGAGAAAAGTCCACAGTCAAGTTCGTGTTTCAGAGAAACACCCTCCCGACACACACTGAATGCACGGGCCTCATTCCCACAAGGTCCACAAGCAAAGAGTGTTTTCAGAAAGGAAATACAACATACTGCATAAGAAAAAAAAACACACTTGATTTTGGAAAAAAAATCAATATCAAAATTAGATTTATTGTCTGCTTATGCGATTAAAAATGACAAAGTGTTGGCTTTTATTTTCATAAAAAGACAGAAGGCTGAACAAAATAATTTACTATTGAGTTCTTTGAGTTTCATTTGCCTGGCAAAACCCTGAGGGGGCTGATAAGGCAGTTGGGAAGTGTAGTGCCACAGTTAGGAGTCCCCTGAGGAGAGGCAAGAGCACTTTTTAACACCCCCCCATAGCTGCTGTTCCTAGTAGACATTTCTCAATCTCGAAGCAATTGAGTCCCACTGAAAAATTCTCAGTTCTGTCTTGCTCCAAAGAAATGCCGGGTGACCCCAACATGACTTCAAACCCAGGTCTCAAGTTTTGTTTCCCAAGGTAACTTCTGCATTCAAGATGATCTACTTTGCCTTTTTGGGACTCCACAGCTCCAGAACTCAGCCAGCCACAGGTATAGGAACAACTATTTGAAGTCGGCCTCCCCTCTTCCCCCTAGATCTCTGTGTGTGATTCATTTGTTTGTTTGTTTTGGCTTTCAGAGCTGCTGGAATGGGCAAAATGTATGTTTGTTTGTTTGCTTGCTTTCCACACCAGCTTAGGCTGGTAGATATAAGTGTAGTGGCTGGGAGTACACATGAGGAATATACTGCATTGAATATCTCATAATTACATCAACAGCCGGGTTCTGTTTGTTTTTAAGTGTTTTAAAAGAAAAACAAAAGAGCCCACAGTGTGTATTTCCCTCTATACTCCCCAAATCCTCAAGTTGGGTGTCAGAATCCATGGAGTCTCTTCACTTTCACTCCCTGCTCTGCATGCTGTCTGTGGTGCCCACTCCTACATTTTCACTGCCTTGTTCTGGAACAACAGGGCCTCTTGACAGTGGCTTCACACACTTTTCACAATATCCCGGGGCCAGGTCCCTTAGTGCCCTTAAATGCACCTTCAGAGCTCTTTGGAGGTGCGGCATATGCTGGGGCTCATTTAGAAAACCTTTAATTGCTTCTTTTCGTTGTTGCTGTTGCTGTTCTCAAAATCAGCCTAGAGGGCTTAGCTCGTAGTACTTGTAGAAATGAATGCCTTTTCCTTGGACCCTCTAGGTGTCTGGGCTGAAGGAGGAGGGTATGGATCGGATTGCTCGATTGCTCGTTCCTTGGAAATAGGACAGGCTCTGTGGACCTATCCAATTGTGCTTGTTCTCTTTTGAGTGGAGGTGACCTTCCCCTATTTGGAGGCAGTGAGGAGGTCCCTCACTAGGCTGTGAAGGAGATGAGCAGGCAGCCTTTGGCAGGTCAATTCTCCGGGGCTCCTGCTTCAGAGTGGCATCAGTTCCTTGGAGATCTGGTAGGCATATTCCAAATCCAGCTTCCTGAAGCACTCATCTGGCCTTCCCCACTGCCCTCAAGGCCCTCTTCTCAGGCCTCATTTTGGGACCAGCCTCTCTCTAGCAACCCGGGGCGGTGAGTTTCAGGGTCAAAGGTCAGGTATTCTCTAGGCAGAGGTTCTTCTTTACCATAGTTGGGCATTGTAGCTGTGGGTCTTGTCATGGAGGCTGGGTGCCCACTGCCAACCAGACTCATTGCAGGTCGCTCAGTCCATGCTAGCCTCTCTGTAATGTTGTAGGGTCTTGAAAGAGTGGGAGGAGGATGAAATTTAGGAAATGATATTCACACATAAAAATCAAGAGCCTTTTGTTGAGGGGGCATGGTTTAATGCTTCTTTAAGTATTCCTGCTGTGGGCTAGCTTCACCCAAAAGCCAGAGGAGAAATCTTCCATTGTCTCATTTTCTTCCCCGGGCTAGAGCTGGAAAGAACTTGCCAACGAATACCCAGCCTTGCAAGTAGCCAGCTCTGCTCCAAAGGGACTGACCTTTTGCCTGAATGGGGGCAAGGCCAGCAGAGTAAAAAGCAGGTTTCTACGCATGCCCACGTGGCTCCATGTCACCCACACATGTCCATCAATTCCTGCAGGTCAGGGCTGGAATTACGTGTTTCCAGCCTCAGCTCTGAGCTCAGAGCCATCAGGAGTTAGAATTCTCTCTCCCGACGAAAGCCATGGTCAATAGAATTCTGGGTATCAAATGAGCAATAATTTGCTGTGGCTACATGCTGGATAATGAAAGATGTTAGTGGGATCAATAAAAAATGAAAACACTTTTACTTACATCTTGAGTTACAGTTTTAGGAGAGGGAGAGAAGCAACCAACCCAACGCTGGTTCGGAGTCTCCAGTCTGTCCCCAGAGCCGCTAGGCTTCTCCACCACCTGACTGGCCCTTCCTGACCCCCCGGGGCTTCTACTTCTCCTGTGCTGACAGGAGAGTAGACTATTTGCATTAAATTAACTCCACAGGAACTAGTAATAACTGCCAGGCTTTTCTTCTCCCCCAAAGGCAGATATAAAATTAAAATAGTTTCCCGCCAGAACTAAAGGTCCCCTAATTGGTTGTAGTTTACTGAAAATGTATGCAAGTGTCTGGAAGTAAATCTGTCTTTTAACATCCTCAGAGTGCACACTTGATCAAGATGGCTTTGGGCAGGCCTCTTGTCTTCAGTTAGATACACAAGGGCAAGCCAATGTATTTAATTCCTTTGGCTTCGTTTGTGTTGGGAGTAAAACCTAGAGATTTCAGCTTTTAAACCTGCTTCCCCCACAGATATTAATTGCTCATATCTTTTTCATAGTTTCGCTTGCTTTGTCCAATTTGCTTTTAATTTATGTTGGATTTATTTGCTCCAACCTGTCTGCTTTTCTCGACGTTCAATTTCAAACAGACTTTGACTTTTTCTGTTTTGGATTCCTAAGAATCGGTTAGGAAAAGAACAGAGAAACAGTCTATGTTTTTCAAAGCTATCAAAGCAAGCAAACAAACAAACAAAAAGCCAAGAAAAATATTCCGTGCATCCTGCATAAAGCAGGGACCATTAAGCTCCCTGCCCGCTCTAGGCACTGAAGCAATATGAGAAGAATATTTGAAAATGTGTTTGGCTATGTCTGCAGGTTTAAATAACCTACGTTACCCCTCCAGTACTTAAAACAAAACAAAACAATACAAATTTAGTCACTGCTGAAGTGAACGAAGTGGTTTTTTGCCACAACATTCTGAGTGTCAAGGTCAGTGGCTGGGTTATCTTTAGAAGGGTTGGGTTAGATTCCGAGAGACAACGGAGGAACCTGGGCTGTGTAGAAACGTCAACTAGAAGTGGGGAAGAATAGACAGATTCCAGTTGGGGGCCTGCTCAAAGGAGTGGATCTGGCCCACTCCGTTTGTACAAAACGCACAAAGCAGGTGCGCGGGGCCGCGGCGCGCTGCTCGGGAATAGAACCGCGCGCAAAGCTCAGCCACGCGCTCGCTCGTACCCGCCACCAGCGTTTACACCCCGCTCCGAGGCCAGCTCTCGGTTCTCATTTGCTGCTTTAAACTCGTGGGGGAGGACCTGTTACCCACGGTGGCGGGCAGGCAGTCTGGGAGGGGGGCGCCCCCTTTCCGTTTCCCGGGCGTGACGCGGGCTGTGCCCTCCGCCCCCGGCTCCCACCCTATATGCGTGGCCACAAGCTCAGCAAAGGACCCGCGTGGCACACCCTCGAGCACCTGGCTGCGCTGACTCCCCATTCTTAGTCCACTGCGGCGTGGACCTACGAGGCTGGCTTACCGCGGAGGGCGAGTCTGTGCGCATTAGCGGATTTCACGGCAGGTTGCTTCTGACACGCGACCAGGTTTCAGCTTTGCCTCCTAGGAGAGAGGGAAACCCAAGTCAATTTGCATAACTTCAAATGAGAAGCGAAGAAACAAGGAGCCCCATTTTAAGCCCCCAATCCCACCCCTCACCTGTAAATCACCCCTCGCCCTCCCAGTGCAGAACCGGAAAAAGTAACCAGTGTTCGTCGCAGGTACCTTTCTTTGCGTTCATTTTGAAGACTGGGACGCAGCACTTTCTCCAAAGCTCGGGGCTGGCCGCTCTCAGTCCTGAGGATTCCTGCAAGGTTGCGGTGATTAGGGAAGAGGGCAAGAAAGCCCACTGGCTCCCCATCGGCACGGCACCCAGGGTCTGAATCCCACTCAGAACCCCAAATCCCCTGCACTCCTTCGGCTTCAGCTCTGAGTCCGGGTAAACATCAATTCCCTCCCTCGTGCGTTGTCTCTCTGGCTCACACGCGTTTGTAGCCATAAATAAACAGATAATTCAGGAACCGAAGAGCGAGGAAGAAACCGGGAGAAAAGAGGTGACTCAAAACCCCAGCGCTGGTCTCGGCTAGCCCCGCGTCGAGCCGCTCCTTTTGCTCAGGCCAGCCGCGCATTTGGGGACGCAACTTGCATTTGAATAGCTGCCTGCGCTTGTTACGGACCTCTGAAAGGGAATCACTATGCAAATTGTCCCAGTTGCAATCGAAAGGTTCGATCTCCCGGAGCTGCCTGACGGAAGTTGATGTCAGCTATCTGTGCATTAGTCTTACGTTACCGCCTTCCCCGGCCTGCTCGCCACCCCCGCTCGCGCCTGTCGGGAGGATTTTTTTTTTTTGCTTATGTGTATATTTTCCCTAGTAATTAAAAAAAAAGCATTAAAAAGAAAAAGAGGCTGAAGGTGGTCGTCTAGCTGGTTCAGTCCTGGGAGTCCCAAGGGCACCCCAGGGAGGTGTGGCGACTGGGCCCTTTTCTTTCCTTCCCCCACCTCCTTTTTTTCCCCTGCAGGTGTTAATAGTGTGTCTGAAATCAAACGTTTAGAAACGCACACACGCGCGCGCGCGCACACACACACACACACACACACTCGCACGCGCGCGCGCGCACAAACACACACACACATATTTAAAGAGCTTTGCGGGACCAGGAGGTGGAGGGGTGGTGGTGGCTGGGCTGCACGTCTGCCTCCGCCAGTCTGCTTTATCCTACAATGCAGGCTGCAGATCAATACCCGCTCACTGTAATCCCAGTAATTGTAGGGCTCGCAGCTTTTATTTTAAAGAAATAGGACACTAGGTCGCGGGCGGGCGGTAGAGGCTCCGGGGTTGGGTTGTGGTGCCTCCAGGAGTCTTTGGGGCTATCTATCTATCTATCTATCTATCTATCTATCTATCTATCTACCTACCTACCTACCTACCTACCAACCTACCTACCTCTGTTAAATCAGGGAATTCCGAGAGCTCTCTACAATAGGGTGGAGCCCCACCCGGGACTTGCCAGGCCTTCGTGGTTTCTGCATGGGATTGGCAAATCTGGAGGTAGGTTCGCAGAGAAGACAGCTCAGGGTCAGTCTTTCTACAGACCTCGTCCCGGCGGAGTCAGGTTGGCCTGAGCCTCTTGGCCCTGGAACTGAGCCTGGGGTGCATACGTGCAAGATCTTGTCTACAGAGGACCCAGGACGCCAGACTTTGGCCTAGAATTGGAGGGCCAGAGGCCCAACCAGTACTAGACTACGTGAAGCTTGGCAGGCAGACAGGGGCGCTAGGACCCGGTGAAGCGGCCCCTGAGGCCGCGGCCTATTCCTGGAGCTGGGGCAAGCCAGAGAGTGCAGCCGCTGAGATCCACCCTGAGCCCCCATGCCCCGCAGGCCACCGGCTGCCTTGGCCGCCCACCACCGGCAGGCAGAGCCCGAGCAAGGCCTCCCGTCCTGAGCCCCTCCACTGGCCGGTGCAGCTTCTGGCGCCCCCGAAAATGACCATCTGTCATTCAATTAAGGTTTCAGGGCAGCTGATGGGGGAGCGAGGGTCAGCGACCCCAGGACAAAACGGCCTGCTGCCTCGGATAGGAGAAGTTCAAATGTTAAACGCAGAACATTGTGTCCTGTCCTGGTCCCGGCCCCCACCGGGCCGCAGGTCCGGCCTGTGGACAGCAGCGAGGTGAAGGGCAGCGGTCATTAGACTTAGATTTCAGCTCTGGGCCGGGGCCCCTTCTGTTGGGCTATTTCGACCAGAGAACCTTTAACCCTTTCCCGCCAGCCCTCCCCTTAGGGTAGGACAGATTGTGGGGAGAGAGAGACAGATGTAGTACTATAAAGGGATCTGCTCACTAATCTGTAGGAAGTGCAAACGACATACCTAGAAGAGAGATTAACAATCACTATAGCGGACTAATTCAAGGGTCTTCCCAAAGTCTTAGTATTTTATTTATTTATTTACTTATTTATTTATTAGAGTTTTCATTTTAGAGAAGGGATATATCTATGAAATGATCGTGATCCAGTCACACTAGTGTGTGTGTGTGTGTGTGTGTGTGTGTAAAAACTGCAAACTTCCTTTTGAATTGTGCTTACCCATACCTGGATGAGTGGAGATGAGCTTCAGCTAGCCAGACAGCTCCTTCTGGTGAAGGGGTCTCCTGTGTAACTAGTCTCCTTTAAAACATGTCAGTTGCCTTTCTTGTTCTAGACTTCCCCATAATTAAATGAGATAAATAGGGGCTGGAGAGCTAGCTCAGCACTTAGGAACACTTGCTGCTCTTACAGAATAGCCGAGTCAGGAGGCTCACAACTTCTATAACTGCAGCTCCAGGGCATCTGATGTCCCCTGCTGGCTTCCTTGGACACCTACACTCATATGCACATATACAGACAGACAAATAAAGAAAAATAAATAAATTCTGTTTGTTAAAAATGAGATAAAGAATACTTGTTATTCTTCATAAGAATAATAATCATTAAGCATCTAGAAGCCATGGGCATTTAGGCATTCACAGTGGTTTCTCCACACAGGACTAGGGAGAAGCAGTCACTTACCTAACAGATTCAATGGAAGATCCAATTATTCTTCTTAATTACTAACCACGAAGCCTATAAACAGCTCTGTTATCAAGGTACATTGCAAGGTGTAGAAATACCTAGGTCTTCAGCAGCCTGGATAGCAATAGAGGGCGCCAAGGACTTCAGTCTCTAGTGTCCCATTGTCCACATGAAATCTAGCCTCAACTTTTTGGAAATAACTATCAAGTAATCAATTAATCAATCAGGCATTCAGCATGGAAGTACCTTAGCAAATTTTTCACTAGGTAATGAATAATGCATAGCACTCCAGTCTATTGACTGTGGTAAATGATTTAAGGCAAGGTGCTGCAACAAGTACCTTTAAATAAAATCAAAATAAAAAGTTTACCACAATCATAATCAAGTGTTCAGTCATCTTCCTATTGACCCACATAGCATCTTTCTTCAGGGACATTTGGAGTTATTTCTTTCCCCCCTTACAAACAGACCAGAACAAATTGATGAATTGAGCTTTCACTATGCTAATTTAGATATTATAAATATTTAATTAACATCTCTAATAGCCAGACATAGAGGGCCTCCGATCTACTTTACAGTGTTAGTAATCTAAAGTAAATGCTTTCCCCATTAATAGCCTGATGCCACCTTAGCAGCCTCCTTGCTAAAAAGGCTCTGTTTAGCCCAAAAAGAGAGGGGTGCTAAGCACTCTTCTCCAGGCAGGGGCTTATTCCAGCTTGCAGAGGAACCTGAGGACAATGTCAACCCTGTACAAATTCTACCTTGTCTAGCTTTCATATGAGGCTGCGCTAAGAATAGGGCAGATTGTTCCATTTATCAAGGCAAGTCAATCATTTGAGGCTGTACTAGGATGTACATTTTACTACATGCATTTTAATTTTATTTATTTATTCATATTTATATACATGAGTTCATTTTTTTTGCCTGTGGATATATATCTGTACCATACACAAGCACGGTGCCCATGAAGGTCAAAAGAGGGTATTGTCAGATCCCATGGAATTGGATTTATGGATGCAGCAGGTGCTGGGAAAGGCCTCTCATCGTCTATAAGATCAGGAAATGCTCTAAGCACTAGGCCATATCTCCAGGGCCTTGAATACATTTTAGTAAGGTACATCCTACAGTAGATTACAGATCATGTATGATAAACTTCCCAGCATGGACTATGATAGTCTTTTTGGTGGGAAGTGGTATTAAAAAGAAATTTGAACCTCCAAGGACCCAAGTTGAGGTCCAATGGCACTCACTTGCAGGAGGGCTCTTGGGTAAGTCTCTTTCCTAAGTGCCTTAAATTTCCCCTTTAAAATAGAGATGGTTAGGTATAGAGAGATGATGGCTTGGCTGTTGCTGATCTTCCAGAGAACCAGAATTCAGTTCTCAGCATCTATATTGGACAGCTCGCAATGACCAGGAACTCCAGCTCCAGGGAGTCCCACTCTACTCTTCTGCCTCCCAGCAGCACTTTACAGTTCCAAATGGTTCCCTGTTTCTGTGATGTGCAGCAGGAGAAACTAGGAGGCTTAAACTGACAGGCAGCACAAAGCCAGGTACTAGAATGTAGGCATTCAAAAGCTGCCAGCCACTGAAATACCCTTATACAACAGCCTGTGTGGTTTAGGAAGTTTCCAGAAGTGGCATTGTATTTCCTAGGTAACAGGAATCAGGTCAAAAATGAGGGCTTAAGAAACCAGAAACTCCCTGGGACTATCTGACTCAGGCAAGAAAACCTGGAGATGGCAAGATGCACGAAAAGAAAGAAACCTCAGGAGTGTTCAAAACACTGGGAAGTCACCCCACATGGAGCATCTGTCAAAGAATTTGATACAAAACAGAATTGACTTATTGGATGTTGGAAAATAGCAGTCCAGAATTATTCTTTTTGTTAGCACAAAATAAGCATGTGCAATTGTAATGTATGCATTTGTGCTGACATAACAGATATTTGTTTAGATGGGGAAAATATTCCAGTAAAGTCACATACTTTCGATTTTTTGGTACAAATTGCATTTCCCTTTTTGTTTTCTTTTCTTTTAGCAGGAAGTCCGTAGAGAGAGAAGGCCAATGGGGAAGTGGTGGAAGACAAAGAGTAAGCAGTGGCTCTGAGTTGAAGATGACAGAGTCTGGTCATGGACAGCATATATTTCTTCTGTCCTTTTTAAAGGCGGAGTCTCCTTAGCCTAGGCTCGTACTGAATTTGCTATGTAGACAAGGATGATCTTGAACTCCTGATCCTCCTGTTCTACCTCCAGATCACTGGAATTATAGCCATGTGTCACTATGCCCAGTTTTATGTCCTATGGGAGATCTAATACAGGGCCCCTCATGTGTGCTAGGGTAACCACTTTACCAACTAAGTTACATACTTAGCCCCTATTCACACCTTTTAATATTTAAAACCTTTATCAGTTAATGGGATTTAAAAAATTTCCATGTTATAGAAGATTTATTTTATTTTGTTTATCTGTGCTTGTCTGTGCACCACATATGTGTGCCACATATGTGTAGTATGCATGGAGGCCAGAAAATGGTGTTGAATCTCCTGGAACTAGAGTCAGGTGGTTGTGAATGTCCATGTGGGTGATGGGAACTGAACCCAGATCCTCTGCAAGAGTAGCAAGTGCTCTTATCCATTGAGCCCTAAAGGGATGTGGGACTGTTGGGAGGTCTGGCCTTGGAGGAAGTGTGTCACTGTGGGGACAGGCTTTGAGGCTTTTGCTTAAGCTTTATTCAGTGTCATTCTCCTTCCCATTGACTGCAAGATGTAGGACTCTCAGTCACTACTCCAGCACCACATCTGCCTGCACTCTGCCATGCTCCCTGTCACCATGGTAATAAACTGTAAACGAGCCACGCCAATTAAATGTTTTCTTTATATGAGTTGCTGTGGTCATGGTCTCTTCACAGCAATAGAAACCTTAACTAAGACACCATCTTTGCAATCCTTAGGTCTCCATTTTAAAAAAGTTGACCATAGAGGAGTGATGATACTAAGTTTGGTTAAAGCAGGATAAGGTTTCACTGTAACTCTGGCTGACCTGGAACTCTTTAACTGTCTTTGAATTCACAGAGATCTGCTGGCTCTTGTTCTCACTCTTTGATGAACATGATTTACCTGTTTAGTATGGACAATGTGGTCCTGACAGTGTGGGCTGGCGATATCCCAGCGAAACACAAAGTACTCCCGAAAGCCTCGACGAAGGCTGGGAATGTGTTAGAAACGGCTGAGTGTTATTTCCCAGTGAACCCACCCCTGCAGGCTTTGAAATATATTCCAAATCTGGATGCCCTGGTGGAGTATATCTGCATTTCAGATCATCTGGTCACAGGTCCTGTTTTCTTCACATTGATTAACTATGGTTTGTTGATGTGTGGTGGTTAACATAGATCATCAACTTAACAGGATTAAAGACACCTAGGAGACAAGTCCCGGGGCATGCCTGTGAGGGAGTTTCTAGATTCGGTTAGCTGAGGTGGGAAAGTCCACGCTAACTGTGAGTCCTGGACTGAATACAAAATGAGCTGAGTACCAGCGCTCATCTCACCCTGCTTCCAGACTACCGACGCAACGTGAGCAGCTCTTGCCACCGTGGCTTCTCCACCACCAAATGCAGCCTTGAATCACGAGCTGGGATGACTTCTCTTTCCCTGAAGTTGCCTTCGTCCAATGAGTAATACACATGGCATATTGGTTGGTTCCCTTTCTCTATTATATCACGCATAGGAATAGATGGTTTCTTACTACTTATCTGAACTCTAATTTTGTCCTTTGATGGTTTCACACATATATATGATGTACCCAAGTTAATAATACAAAATTATAAAATATTATTACAATTGCTTTCCTTTTTTTTAAAACCCCACTCCCACCCCTGCCAGTCTTCCTTCTTCCCTGTAAACCTCTTTCCTGTATTTATGAGGTTTTTTTTTTGTGTGTGTGTGTCCCACTGAGTTTAACAGTGGCATCTGTTTGAAACTATCTATTGGAGTCTGGTGTGCTCAGCAGTGGGCACACAACTGAATGTTATGCCTCCCTCTCTCCCAGAATCTGTTTATTGTCAAGATGAAAATCTTGAAAATTTTATTCTATGTCACCTTTCTCCCAATTTGTTTCTCATTAAAATGGTTTTGGATTTTCTCATGTTTTTTAAAAATGAGGTTGGCCGGGCGGTGGTGGGGCACGCCTTCAATCCCAGTACTTGGGAGGCAGAGGAAGGCGGATCTCTGTGAGTTCGAGGTCAGCCTGGTCTACAATAGCTAGTTACAGGACAGGCTCCAAAGCTACAGAGAAACCCTGTCTCGAAAAACCAAAAAAAAAAAAAAATGAGGTTGATTTACTATTGATCTTTGTGAGCTTCCAAATACTCCAATAGGACAATAGGTCTTCAGTGTTGTCATGCCTGAACATTTGCATTGAGGGGCACATACATACTCTTAAACAAGAGACTGCTTTGGTCCTTGATACCACTGTTGGAGTCATGAGAGTTACATGCATCTGTAAGTTACACTGTCAACAAAGTTACTTCATGATAGCAAAAAGACACAAAAGTGTTTATTAAGGAAGTGTGTTGGGTCAGCTTCTTTTTCTTTTCTTTTTTTTCCATACTAATCCCAGTTCCCCCTTCCCACTCCCCCTACCTCTCCTCACCCCACCTCCATCTGCTCTCAGAGAGGGTAAGGCTCCCATGGGGAGTCAAGGAATTCTGTCAGAAGGCCTTGGTCCTGCCTCAACATGGTGATGTGCTGGCTCAGATTGTGTTGAGCGATGCCCTTCAGATCCAACCATAGCAAAATATCTGCTTCCCCAGGCTGACAAGCAACTCTCCAAGGCTGGCCTGCATCCAGGGGAGGTTTAAGGCGTTGGAGACTCAAGCTTCCACTGAAAGAATGAGATGTGGTCTGTAGAAAGGTCACCCTGAATGACCTCGGCCAAAAGGCACATCAGTAGGGTTTTCTCCTGCACTTGAGACTGATTCACTTATCCTCATCTCTCCTTGGAACATATGGCATCATTTTCTTTCTGTTGTGATTAACGTTCTTCATCTCAGATTTGATATAAGCAGTAAAATTCCTAAATATGTGGAAAAATATGCCCATGCACCTCTTCCTCTTGTTGCTATTTCTGTTCCAGAGTGCTTGGCCATCACTACTGATGTGTCCTGAGTGGCGCCAGTCGCATTTCCCATCGATGTCATCTCCTAGTCTCTCTCAATTTAAAGCAAAGTTGTGCCTCTCAAGTGAAATGATTGAATTACATGAAAACAGTGACTTTATCCCTTGAAATATCCGTTCCTTTCTCTTTGGGTTCTTGAAACTCAAAACTCCAGCTGGAATTATAGTCTAGAAATAGAATAAAAGCAGAATGAACTATATAAAGCAATAGACAACTTGGTTAGAGGCAGGTATCTAGTTATTTAAGTTAGAAACCAAAATTTAACACATGTCACTACTTAAATTTGTTATGAAATCGATCATTTTCAGGACAAGAGTAAAGTTCCAGGAGTTTCTGTGGGCAGTGATGCGCCTCTCCTGGAGGTTTGGTAGGCAGAGCACTGAGCTTCTCCCTGCTCACACACATTTTGGGTATTAATTAGTCTTGATAGGGAACTCTTTTCTGGAAGCCATAGGAGTGAGTCATTGTGCAGTGGCATTTTGTTGAATCCAAGCAAGAATAGCAGTTAGTATTTTCAGCGTCTGTATGTAACCTAAATCTATTTATTATTAATATTTTTTGAAAATTTGTGATTTTTTCTTTAACTCTTTTTTTCTATTTTTTAAATTTTTGTTGAGCTCTACATTTTTCTCTGTTCCCTCCCCGCCTCTCTCCTCCTCTTCAACCCTCTCCCAAGGTTCCCATGTTCCCAATTTACTCAGGAGATCTTGTCTTTTTCTACTTTCCATGTAGATTAGATCTATGTATGTCTCTCTTAGGATCCTTATTGTTGTCTATGTTCTCTGGAATTGTAATTTGTGGACTGGTTTTCTTTGCTTTATGTTTAAAAACCACTTATGAGTGAGTACATGTGGAAATCGTCTTTCTGGGTCTGGGTTACTTCACTCAAAATGATGTTTTCTAGCTCCATTCATTTGCCTGCAAAATTCAAGATGTGAAAATTTGTGATTGTTAATCAATAAATAAATACAATAAAGAAAAAAAACTCTTTTAAAAGTTGCATTTTGTGCTGGGGATATTGGTAGAGTGTTTACCTAGCATACACAAAACCCAGGGGCTCAGTGTCCAGGATTATGCCTGTAATCCCTGCACTTGGGAAGCAAAGGCAGGATGGTCAAGAGTTCAAGGTCATCCTCAGCTGCAATCTCATCTGGAGTTCAAAATCAGTCTGAGCTACATGAGACTCTGTCTTTTTCTCTACTCACAACATTATCTTTAGCGTTCAAGCAAAAATATAATTTGATCCATATTGGGAGAAATAGTTCATTTGTTTCTCTGAGTCTGTAGTTTTATTTGAAATGTCAAAGATTCTTAACTAGGTATTTGGCAATAGAAAATAAATGATAGCTCCCTTCGTGACATGGATGGCTGATGTATGTCAAAAGCTTCTTCACCATTAGGACAATACAAATCCAATTTCCCTCATGGTTATAATCTTGAATTGGAACAATATTGCTATTTTCAGAGTTATTAGATAATACAGACATTTAACACACTTAAAAATTTAAAAACAAATGCAAGACTTATAGTATTCTAGTTCTTAAGACTTCTGCAAAACAAATCATACATCTGATGCTGACTTAATATTGCTCTGTAGGATGAATTACAGCCACGGGCTCCATCGATGTTGACTTTACATTGAGGTGAAGTAGATACAACTGCCCCACGTACCACAATTACTTTATGCATTTCAGTTGTCACTGCTCACTTGTTTCGTACCTTTCACCATGAGGTACAAATACAGGCCTAGAAATAATAGCTGTGAATAAAAGGGCAGGTGCCTGATGGTGTGGTTATAGTCTCAAAAAAGTTGAGATACATTTATTCAAAATGAATGCATATATCTGCTAAGTTGGCCTCGTTTGGTACTTAAAGACCACAGTGGCACAGACAGAAATGGGGAGCTGGGAAAGGGCTTGGCTGTGCTGAGTCTTGTGGGCCATAACAGAGACACATGTGCTCTCCATTTGGTGGGAAGCTGGGTAGGGGAAGAAGTTCAGTTGGTAGAGTGCTTGCCTTGCATGCACGATGCCTTGGATTTGATCTCAGCACTGCATGAATCATTACAGTGGTGCTTATCTGTGACATCAGCATGGGGAGATGGAAGCAGGAAGATCAGGAGTTTAAGGTTATTCTCAACTGTGTAGCCAGTTGGCCAGCCTGGGCTACAGAGATCTTATTTGGTTTTTTATTTATTTATTTATGTGTGTGTGTGTGTGTGTGTGTGTGTGTGTGTGTGTGTGTGTGTGAGAGAGAGAGAGAGAGAGAGAGAGAGAAAGATATATATATATATCTCACAACACAGGAGAGGCAGTCAGAGGACAAGATGCTGGATTCAGCTCTCTTCTCCTATCAAGAGGATTCCAGGAATGGATCTCATGCCATTAGGCTTGATAAGTGCCTTAACCTGCTGAGCAGTCTCACCAGCCCATAATTTATGTTTTAAAAGACTCCCCTATATGCTTTTGGTCACCAAATAGTGGGTGATCAAGAGTGGAAGTTGGTGGAGCTATCAGGAAGCTTTACAATTTTAGATGAAGGAGGATGGTTTGGACCAAGGTGGAAGTGATGTTTAGAAGATAAAGATGACACATTTGTCTTAAGTAGCTAAGTAGATGGTGGGATGAGGCTTTGGGGAAGGAGAAATAGAAGGGTGGTAGTGGGGAGAAGAAACAGACACTTCTCACTTTATATTTGTAGTTAAGAGAGACCTTTTATTCATCTTGGTTTCTTTCTAAGATACCAGAAGATGGAGAAGCTTTCTAGGGTAAGTTTAGTGCCATGAAACTCACAACGTGGACGTATTTAATTATGAAATAATTGTGTGGCAGGCTCATCTAATTTATTTTGCCAAAGGAAGATACTATATTTAAATGGATTTGCTTATTGTTTTAAGGGAATTTTGTTGAGGGGTTTTAATATGCCAATTTGATCATATTGTTACAGAAGAGAAAGGTTTATACTTGGGAAACAAGGGGAATATGCTTTTGTGGGGAGAGATTGCTGTTTATTGCTCACCTAAGCACAGTTTAACAAGGATTCCATGGGTTGGTGGATGTCTTTCACTGTGTCATCAGGGGATACAGGCTCATTTTAGCTTAGCGCTGGTTGTTTGCATGACCACAATAGAAATTCATAAACATGGGTATGAGGAGATGTCTCTGATAGCAAAAGCATTTGCTGCACAAGCACCCAAGGACCTGAGTTCAAATCCCAAGGCCCTACATGAAAAACCAGGCTTGGCTGCACATGACTGTAACCTCAATGTTGTGGGGGTACAGAGACAGGAAGATTGCTGGGATTTTCTGAAGACCCCAATTCAAGGGAATAAGGCAGACAATGATAAAGCAGGACTGTAATTGCACATCAGCACTTACACCTGCATACCTATAAGCACATATGCCACACATACACATACATACACATACATATCACACAATACCACACCCACCACATACACACCTACACTCAACTAAATACACACACACACACACACACACACACACCGTACCACACCTACACCCACCACATATACACACTATACACTAGTATAGTATATAGTATATGTATAGTATACATACCTATATGTTACTCCAAACTCACATATACCACATAACACAGCCATACCCAGCAAACACACCCACCCACAGAATTAAAAAAATCTTGCTGTGATTTAAATAGGAATTCCCTTAAATCTTTGTATCAAACTTAGGGAGAACTGACGTCTTTGTTGAATCTTCCAGCGTATGAACATGGCATTTCTGTTTTCCAAATCTCCGATCTCCTCCCCTTGTCAACACTCTAGTTCTCAGCCCACAGACCCTGTACAAGTTTAAGCTTAAGTATTCATACTTTATTTTCTTTGCAAATGGTTGCAAATGGCCTTCTGTTTTAAATTCCAGTTACCATGCATGTGCTGGTTATGACTTTATACACATATGGTTGGCTTTTTGTGCTGATCTTGTATTGTGGATAGTTTGTATTGATTGTCAGCTTGGCAGAATCTAGAATTCCCTGGGAGAAGAGCATACAGGCATACCTGTGGGAATTATCTTCTTTGGGTGATGTGAAGTGGAAAGACGGGCCCATTGTGGGTGGTACCATTCCCTTGACAAGGATTCTGAATTGTATAAGTGGTGAAAGGTCCTTGAGAAACAGCATGCATTTGTTCCTCTTTTCTTCCTGGCAACCTACTCATGGTGACTGTATAATTGCCTGCTTCAAGTTCCCACCTCAATTCCCCTGTCCTGATGGGCTGTATCTTAAACTGTGAATTAAAACAAACTTTCCCTTTTTAAATTGCTCCTGCCAGGGTATTTTTATCTCAGTCACAGGAGGAGAAACTGTTTTAAGAGGTTCTTCCACTCTTCACAAAATGAAAGGATTGTGGCAAACAGGCTTCGAGGGCCCCTTCTGCACCTCTGAGTCTTCAGATATCCAGTATGGAATCTGGAGGCTTGCAGTTAGAAACGAGAAGGGGAATTTGAGCTTACTGGCCTTCCTTTGTTGTAGGAAGGACACTTGTTCATTTCCTGGCCACCCAGACTCCTGAAATAACCACATAGAAACTATATTATTTACAATACTGTTTGGGCAATAGTTTAAGCGTATTTTTGGCTAACTCATATCCTAAACTAATCCGTCTCCGTTAATCTGTCTATCGTCACATGGCTGTGGCTTACCAGGAAAGTTCTGTCTGGCGTCTGTCTTCTGCGGGGGCTATATGGCTTCTCTCTGACTATGGCTTCTCACTGACTTTGCCTTTTTTCTCCCAGCATTCAGTTTAGTTTCCCCCGCCTATCTTTATTTTACCCTGTCACAGGCTCAAGACAGTTTCTTTATTAACCAATGGTATTCATAGCATACAGAGGGGAATCCCACATCATTCCTCAACATAGTATTTAATTTACTGGTGTAAAAAAATTGTAGACAGTTTTTTTGTACATTGTAGCACAGATTTTCCTGGTCTAAACACTTTATATTCCTGTGTTTATTGTCTATTGTTCTTGTAGCATTTGGCGATTGAGTACAAGATCAGCAAAAGCTGTTAGTTTTGCTTTTTTTTTTCACCATTTGGACTGGAGTAAAAACAATTTATTAGAAACATCCATGTACCTGTGACTTGGTACCTAAATTGATCAGTTAATCCCCCATCCTCCAAAGCACATGCTCATGATGAACATCTGCAACTATCTCCTAGGATTTCTTTTCTGTAGACTGGAAATAAAATGCAAATAAGAAACCCTTGTCATCTTTATGGTGTGTTTGCATACCTTCAGCATGAGGATTGCCTGGTAGAGGTGGCTGTGCAGTGCAGGTGGGGAAGTTTTCATCCATAGGAGTCATTGCCCACCACTAGGTCTGTTTGAATGAATTTCTGATGCGTTCCTTACAAACAAGCACTCCAGGGTCTCACTTAGAATTTGGCAAAAATAAACACAGTCAAGTTACCATCAGTTGTGATAACTCAAATCCTTGTGGTTCTCAGCATGTGGAGGGGTTCTGGGGAGCGTACAGGGCTTCCATCGATAGGGAAGAGACTTGATCTTAAGTTGATTCAGCTGAAAGCATGCTGGCTGGCATGTAGAATGCAGAGAATATGCTGTTTTGACTCAAAGAATGGACTACAGGAAATACTATAACGGGTGACTGAGTTGAATTTGTGCCGCTTTCATTAAAAATAATAGAAGCTACAGTAACAATCCCAATTTTATTCTGCAATGCTCATTACATATATACCAGATTATAAAGTCTATCTATCTATCTATCTATCTATCTATCTATCTATCTATCTATCTATTTATCTATCTATCTATCTATCTATCTAGTATGTATCTATTTCTATCATCTATCTATTGCTTTGTTATGTATCTATTTACTATATCTATTTTCACATCAATTATCTATTTATCTATCTAATATATCTATCATCAAACAATTACTGTAGATAAACTTTATATCTATCTACATATTATCTACCTATATCTAGCTACATATTATCTGTCAACTGTCATTTTTCTCCCTCTGCTTTAGAGTGACTGACTTGAACCATTTTCTTTTTTTTTGTTGTTGTTTATTGCCCTAGCTAAGACTTCAATTACTGTATTGAATAAATATGGAGAGAGTGGGCATCCTTATCTCATTGCTGATCTTAGTGGAAAGGCCTCTTTCCACTTTTAAATTGTCTCTTTCCTTTTAAATTGATGTTAACTGTGAGCTTGCCTTAAATTTCCTTTATTATGTTGAGGAATGTCCCTTGTGTCCCTGGTCTCTCTAGGACTTTCAAATGTTGGATTTTGTCAAAGGCATTTTCTGTATCTAGTGTGATGACCATGTGGTTTTTGTCTTTGAGTCTGTTTGATCATGGTAGATAATGTCTTTGATGTACTCTTGGATTTTGTTTCCAAATATTTTGTTGAGATTTTTGAATCTATGTTCATAAGGGATATTGGTCTATAATTTTATATTTTTCAGGTGGGTCTTTGTATGGTTTGGTGTCAGGGTAATAGTGGCTTCATAGAAAGAACAGGATATGTTTCTTCTGCTTCTATTTTGCAGAATAATTTGAAGGATATTGGATTTAATTCTTATTTGAAGGCCAAGCAGAATTCTGCACTGAATTCTTCTGGCCCTGAGCTCTTCCCCCCAGTCCCCAGTTTGGAGACAAAAAAAAAAAAAGACTTCTTCTCTTTTAATGGGGGTTACAGGTCTGCCTATTAGATGTCCTAACTTTGTAAGTTGTATCTATTAAGAATGCATCCATTTTTTAGGTTTTGCAGTTTGGTGAATACAGAATTTAGAGTATGTCCATATGATTCTCTGGATGTCCTCAATGTCTGTTGTAATACCCCCTTTCATCTTTAATTTTTTTAATTTTCATTTTTCTCTCTACCTTTTAGCTAATTTGACTAAGAGTATACTAATCTATTTGATTTTCTCAAAGAACAAACTCTTCATTTCATTGAGTCTTTGTATTTGTTTCTATTTCATTGATTTCAGCCCTGAACTTGATTGTTTCTGGCCATTTATTCTTTCCAGGTTTTTTTTTTTTTTTATGTTGTCGGCCCTTCGTGCTATAAACTCGCCTCTTAGAACTGCCTTCACTGTGTCCCATAGGTTTGGGTATGTTACATATTCATTGTCATTCAATTCTAAAATGTTTTTAATTTCCTTTTGGGTTTTTGTCTTGACACATTTTTTTCACTTAGTAGTGGGTTGTTTGGTTTCTATGAGTTTGTATACTTTATGCTGCTTCTGTTGTTGCTGATAACCAGTTTTAATCCATGGAGGCCAAATGGGATTCAGGGTTTGGGGTGTGTTTGTTTGTTTTCAATTTTCTTATATATGTTGAGACTTACTTTGTTTATTAGTATGTGGTCAATTTTGGAGAAAGTTCCATGAGTTACTGAAAAGAAAGTATAGTCTTTAATGTTTGGGTAGCATGATCTGTAGATGTCTGCGAGGTTCATTTGATATTTGATATTCTTTAGACTCAGTATTTCTCTGTTTAGTTTTTGTGGAGATGACCGTCTATTGGTGACAGTGGGGTACTGAAGTCTCTCACTATCACTGTGTGAAGGTCAGTCAGTGATTTTTAGCTTTAGTGGTGTTTCTTTTATAAACTTGGTTCCCCTGTTTGGCGCATAAATGTTTAGAACTGCAATATCCTCTTAGTGGATTTTTCCTTTAATAAATATACAGTGTCCTTCACTATCTCTTCTGATTAGTTTCACTTTGAAATCTACTTTGTCAGCTATTAAAATGGACATACCTGCTTGCTTCTTGGGCCCACTTACTTGGAATTCCTTTTTCCATCCTTACACCCTGAGTTTATGTCTGCCTTGCTTGCAGATGAAAGATGGATTCTGTTTTCTTTTTTTCTTTGTATTGTTTTCTTTTTTTTATTAAATTTTTTTAATTAATTAATTAATTTTTTTTATTTTTTATTTTTCTCTGCTCCCCTCCCTGCCACACCCCTCCCTCCCTCAACCCTCCCCCAAGGTCCCCATGCTCCCAATTTATTCAGGAGATCTTGTCTTTTTATACTTTCTACTTCCCACGTAGATTATATCTATGTAAGTCTCTCTTAGTGTCCGTATTGTTGTCTCAATTCTCTGGGATTGTGGT
>PVIU01011607.1:0-63993 GCA_004026605.1 Ondatra zibethicus
CCCCTCAATGGAAGAATGGATCAAGAAAGTGTGGATTATATACTCATTAGAATACTACTCAGCGCTAAAAAACAAGGACATCTTGAAGTTTGCATGCAAATGGATGGAAATAGAAAACGCTATCCTGAGTGAGGTAACCCAAACCCAGAAAGATGATTATGGTATGTACTCACTCATTAGTGGACCCTAGCTATAAAATTAAATTTATTTTTAAAGCAATCTTTTCTCATTTTCCATACCTATCCCTGTTCCCACTTCCTTCCCTCCTACTGCTACCTCCACCATCTCCACCCCCCCCCGCACTCCAGTTCCCTATCCACTCCTCAGAGAGGGTAAGGCTTTCCAAGTGGGTTCAACAAAGTCTGACACATCACTTTGAGGAAGGACTGAAGTCCAAGCCCCCTCATATCTAGGCTGAGCAAGGTATCCCTTCACAAAGAATAGGCTCCAAAATGCCAGTTCCAACACTAGGGATAAATCCCTGTGCCACTGCCAATGGCCCCACAGACTGTCCAAGCCACACAACTGTCATCCACATTCATTGGTCCTAGTTTGGTCCTATGCAGGTCATCCCGCTATCAGTCCAGAGTCAGTGAGCTCTCACTAGTTCACATCAGCTATTTCTGTGGGTATCCTCATTAAGGTCATGACCCCTTTGCTCATATTATTGCTCCTTCCTCTCTTGGACTGGTCTCTGGAAAGTCAGCCTAGTGCTTATCTGTGGATCTCTGCATCTGCTTCCATCAGGTACTGTATGAAGGCTTTATGATGGCAACTAGAACAGTCACCAATCTGATTACAGGGGAAGGCGAGTTTAGGTACCCTCTCCATTATTGCTTAGGGTCTTAGCTGGGGTCAGTCTTGTGGATTCCTCGGAATTTCCCTAGTGTAAGGCTTCTTTCTAGCCATATAATGGCTCCCTCAATCAAAATATTTCTTTCCTTTCTCTCCCTCTCTGTCCTTTTTCCATCTCCACCAGCCCATTTCCTCATATTCTCCTCATTCTTCCTCTTCTCCCCTTTCTTTCCCTTCTCTCCTCCTTTCTCCCCTGCCCACACTCCCAATTATCTCAGGAGATCTTGTCTAATTCCCCTGCCCAGGGTATACATGTGTGTCTCCCTTAGGGTTCTCCTTGTTACCTAGCTTCTCTGGGCTCATGAATATAGGCTGGTTATCCTTTGATTTATGTCTAATATCCACTTATGAGTAAATACATCCAGTTTGTCTTTCTGGGTCCAAGTTACCTCACTCAGGATTTTTTTTTCTAGTTCTAGCCATTTGCCTGCAAATTTAAAGATGTCATTTTTTTACTACCTTTCTTAAGAACACAGTAATAAAAGAGAATTCTCAACAAAAGACTCTTGAATGGCCGAGATACACTTTAAATAAGTGTTCAATATCCTTAGCTATCAGGGAAATGCAAATCAAAATGACTTTGAGATACCATCTTGCACCTGTCCAAATAGCCAAGATGAAAAACACTAATGACAGCCTATGTTGGAAAGAAGGTGGAGTCAGGAGAACACTCCCCCACTGTTGGTGGTAATGCAAACTTGTACAGTCACTTTGGATATCAGTATGGCAGTTTCTCAGAAAATTGGGAATTAATCTACCTCACGACACAGTGATACTTCTCTTGAGCATATACCCAAAGGTTGCTCAACCATACCCCAAGGATACTTGCTCAACTATGTTCATAGTAGCATTATTCATAATAGCCATAGCCTTTTTCCGTCATCAGATTGGTGGCTGTTCTAGTTGTCATCAAGAGACTTCGTCCAGTACCTGATGGAAGCAGATGCAGAGATTCACAGCCTAGCACTGGGCTGAGCTCCTGGAGTCCAATTGAAGAGAAGGTGAATGGATTGTATGAAAAAGTGGAGCAGTCAAGATCATGATGGGGAAATCCACAGAGAGCTGATCTGAGTTTGAGGGAGCTCCCTGACTCTGGACAGAGAGCTAGGGAGCCAGCATAGGACCGACCTGTGTCGTCTGCATCTGGGTGACAATTGTGTAGCTTTGTCTTTTATGGTGCTCCTCGTAGTGGGACCAGGACCTGTTCCTGATGCATGAGTTGACTCTTTGGAACCTAATACCTATGGTGACATGCCTTGCCCAAACTTGATGCAAGGGGGAGAAGTTTGGTCCTGTTTCAGCTTAATGTGCCATTCTTTGTTGTTTCCCATGGGAAGCCTTACCCCATCTAAGTGGAGACAGAGGAGGAGTGGAGGGGCAGTAGGGGAAGGTGAAAGAAGAGAGTGGGAGGAGAGAAAGAAGGAGAAACTATAGCTGGTATGTAAAATAAATAAAAATGATGAAAAAAAGAGCACAGTAAAAACATTTATTGTCTTTTAAAATATATCTGATAACAAACATGGTGTTGTGTAAGCATTTTTATACAATGTATAGCCCTTTTGTTTGTTTCCTAGTTATATGAAATAAACATTTTCTGCCTGAGGACTGCATGTATGTCTTTATGTATACGAAGGGGCCAGAGATGGATGTCCAGTGTTTTCCACTATTCCTCTCTACACTATCATTTTGAGAACAGTCTTTACTGAACTTGGAAATTACCAACTGGCTACAGTGGCTGGGGATACATTTGTCTGAGGGTTACAACTGTATACAACCATGCTTGGCTTCTCTATATGGATGCTGGGGATCCAAATTCATGTCCTCATGTCTCCAAATTAAGTGGTTTTTAATCTAGAAAAATATGGATAGAATAATTCAGACAGCCTTACATTATAGATGGCTATAGGCAAGTGACCTGTAAATACTAATGTATATTTTATAGTGAACTATTAACATCTTCTGGAGAAGCCAACAGATATAAGAATTTATGTGAATAAGAGGCTGTAAACTCTGGCAAGCATCTCCAAGTCTAGCCTTGGTCAATCACACTAATTAAACAAATGTTGACTGGTAGTGACCACAGAGCCAGCATGTAATGTGAATCTCATTTCTGAGAGGTGCAAAGTGAGGTCATCTGATGAGTGACAGTGAAGCAAGCTAACTGGAATGAGAGACACAGATAAGTCCAGAAGACTTCTTTCAGAAAAGGAAGCCTTGCGCCAGGACCTGAAAAATGAGCTAAGTAGGTGATACCTAGGAGAGTTTAGCATAGTCACATACAACTTTGTACATATACGTGTATACACCACGGCATTTTCCTAATAGGTGATAAGTAGAAAGTACCTAGATATCCATCTGGAAGTCAGAGGACAACTTTCATGATTGAGTTTCATGCTTTTATCACATAGTCCAGGAAATAAAATCTATTCCAAATCACTTTCAAATACCTTTTGTTTGTCAAGCACTATGCCACTTACCAGAACAGAAGAAACTCAAAGGGACGCAAGTAAATCCCAGTGGTCACAGTTTTATGAAAAACAAAGGAAGCTGACAAGGAAGTATATTAATTCAAAATTAAATCACTCCCGGCCTTTAAGACAGCAGGTTGATAATATCCTGGGTGTTCTAGCAAACCTGTCTGAAAGAGAAGTGCTGTCCTCTATTAAGCAAGGGCAATCACCTCCTATTTGATATCTCATAACTACAGATGTCAGCGTTCAGTCTCCAGAGAGACAGGAATGAGTGAGCTGACTTATATGATGTGGTTGGCCACTCTGGCTCCAAGAGAATCAGAAACCCATTTGCAATTGTCATGGAAGCAACAGGGTTCTGAACAGTACCTCTTATTTTGAAATAGTTTCATTCACTCATAAGACATTTGTGCTTCTTTCAGGATACTCTCCTGAAAGTTAGGTTAAGGTGTCAAGAAACAGGAAATTGGTGCAGTACCACAAACTCAACTATGGGGGCAGGGGCTCTACAGAGCAGGATAGTAGGACATGGGTGCTGTAAACGGTGAAGGGGAAAAATGGGTGGGTGTGATTTAAATGGGAGAGAGGGTACCAGAGAAAGAAAGGAAGGAGAGATGCGTTACACGAAAGATGTTTGGAAAGATCATGGGTGTTTCAGATTTTTGTGGGTTCTCTGTCCAAGCCCATCACTCTGTACAGTAGACTGATGTGTGCTTACCCCTCACCCTTAGCTCAGTCAAGCTCCTGTAGAGGAAAAGAAGATGAAGGAGGTCCATTCTGAATCAAGTGCTCCTCCTGCTACAGCAGAACAAATAAAGACTGGTTTCAAGATTTGGGGTTTTGAAAAACTCCTAGATGTTAAAGACTGACAGTGTTTTAGAGGTACTTGCACACACAGCTGGGTTCTCATCCTATCCCTACGTCAGTGTGGCTGACAATATCTTAAACAGTGAATAAAACAGCAACAAACCATAAACTACGAGGCTATTCCACTGTGATATTCCAGAAACATCTAGTCTCATTCTGTGGAGTTATGTGTAGTGATAGCCACAATGTTCTACATTTACCAGGTTAGGAAAGAATTTCACAAGATGTATGTTATGTCACAAAAGGGAGAAGCTGCTTCAGAGAAAATCAGTGCCAAAGCACACAGAAGGAAAGCATTCTTTTCTTTTTAAAGTCCTCTGGAAGGCTTTCTTGGAAAGGAAGGGGTTAAGCATATGGTTCTAAACTCTTGTTTCTTTAACTGCAGAATCACTTCTCTAACTTGAGGAATGAGCTTTGCAAACAAGTAGTAAATGAACAGTTATTTAGGCGTTCTTCATAAGAGTTTTCAATACCTATTTCCAGTCAACCAATGAATTCCACTTTGGTTTCAGTTTAAATATATAAATACATCGAAACACCTTCAGTTGCATGCCAGCATCAGCCAATTACTCATGGCGCTGTCTTCAGAAGAGGAAAGTCAAGGTCCTTTACTAACATGAGTTGAGTAGCAATGGTTCTTAACCTGTAGGTCACCACCCCTTTGGGAGTTGGATGACACTTTCATAGGGGTTGCATATCAGATATCTTGTACATCATATATTTACACTATGACTCATAAAAGTAGAAAATTACAGTTATGAAGTAGCAACAAAATAATTTTACAGTTAGGGGTCACCACAACATGAGGAACTGTACTAAAGGGTCACAGCATTTGGAAGGTTGAAAACTGCTGATCTAGAAAGAGGGAATAGACTCCCAACATAGGGCATCTCATCTTGAAGTTTGGGATTCAAGTATCAAGTGTGACCTTTATCCCACATCCAACCACATCCCAAAGGACTAAAAGCTCACCATGAACTAGCTGCTGTCATAAAAGGTATTTGAATATTTGCTGACTCTCCTGCCTTTGCCTTTTTCTCTTTCATGACCTTTTGTATCAATCATGAAAGAATCCACCATACACTTTGTGATCCACCTGATAGAGTTTGGATCTTGAATGTCCCCCAAAGGCTTTTGTGCTAAAGCTTTATGCTCAGGGTGGTACTACTAGAAGGTGTCAGAATCTTTGGGAAGTGAGGCCTAGTGGGAGGTCCTCAGGTCACTAGTCTATGTGCCTTAGGAGGGGACAGTGGTGCCTAATGGGAGGTCACCAGGTCACTAGCTATGTGCCTTAGGAAGGGACAGTGGTCCCTAGCTCTCTTCCTCCTCCTTTCTTTATATTCAATCCACAAATGAAACACAATTCCTTCAGCATAAACATTTGCCTTGATGTTCTATGTACAACATACTCTGAATTTCAGCAGCATATCAGAAACTATCAAAGCTAGGAAGAAAAAGAGTCCCCTCCTTGTACACTGATTATTTGCCTTAATAAGGCAAAGAAAACAAACCATGTGAGATCTATCTATACTTTAAAGTGCTGATTCAAGTTTCAGTTGCTCAGAAAACCCTTTCCTCACTTCCATTCTTTCCCCAGGTCCCTCTAAAGTTTCTTTGGAGTGGAGCACAGCCATTTAGAACATATTCTTTAAAAGCAAAATTTTGGGGTATATGCTATATTACTTAACCCATCCATGAGGTGAGAAAGACGTTAAATAAAGAAATGGGAACTCAGAAAAGCTATGGTGCCCTGAGTTTTAAAAAGCTGGAGGTGAGTGAGCCACTAAATACTGACCCTAAAGCCCATGGTCCTTCTCCTCCATCCCTGTCTGTGTCACTCATTTGTGGCTTCTTATCCCACATGCTATTTTTATTTAATTTTGATATGTACTATCAAATTGAGACAATTGAATATTCCCAATATTATTTTATTAGCCAGAGTGCCTTTTACATAAAATCTACCCAAATACCATTGTTTAGTAGAATTTATTCTTTCTCCTTCACCCCATACTCTGAAGTGTCTTGGCCAATTAATTCTCTACAAAGTTAAAAGGGACCTACCTCTCAAACATTTCTCAGATCAAAGAAGTTGTGGTATCAGGAAGACACTTTTAGAAGAAAAGACACAGTCATTTGCTTTGAGTCTAGGATGCAAAGAGATCAGAGAAAGAGGCAGGACTAGACACTGGTGTACCTGCTGCCCTGGCTACTTCCGGCAGTCAGAAGTCAAAAAGCAAGCAGAATCAAAGTGATCTTTGGAAATTTATATCCATCCCATAGTCTAGAGTCCAAACGTGAGCCAAATAAGGTGTCCCAGACCCACCTACTGTATGATTGATTATTCTTGTTTATGTAAATGGCCAACTTTAAAACCATTCACTTCTCCTAATTATAGCAATATATACCATAGATGACAAAATTATAAAATACATTGATAAATATGAAAAATACTACCCCTTCTTCACAGGAATAACGCCATTTCTAATATCAGGCACTTCACAAGACGCTTGCCCTATCTTGTTCATTTGTAGGAAGAAGTGGCTTGTTCTTCTCAGCTGCCTGGCTATCTTAGACCCAAAATAATCACACAGAAACCATATTATTTAAATCACTGCTTGGCTCATTAGATCTAGCTTTTTATTAGCTAACTCTTACATATTAACTTAACCCATCTCCATTAATATGTGTATTGCCATGTGGCAGTGGCTTACCATCAAAGTTTCAGCATGCTTGACTCTGGCGGTGACTCCATGATGTCTCTGATTCCGCCTTCTTCCTCCCAGCATACAATCTAGCTTTTCCTGTCCAGTTCTGTTCTTCCCTGCCATAGTCTTAAAGCAGTTCTTTATTCATTAACCAATAAAAGCAACACATAGACAGAAGGACCTCCCATACCATTTTCCCTTTTCTGTTTAAACAAAAAGGAAAGGTTTAACTTTAACATAATAAAATTACATATAACAAACAGTTATCAAGCAAAAATTACAGTTACAATATTTACATCTACTTTATCTTCTATCATAATTAATGAAAACTATAACTATCTATCTATTCTTCAACTCCATCAAAGACTGCAGAAGGATATAATATTACTTAAGTAAATAGGAGGGGACATTGTAAGCAACTTCCACAACTCTAGAATTGACAGAGACATCTTGCTGTCTGAACAGTCACCCAAAGTTCTTCTGTAACATTGGAACATCTGTCTTCAGCCTACAGGCCCATAGTATCTGGCAGACTTTTCCATGAAGCAGGAAATTTCAAAGACAGTTTCACCTATATTGGCAGTTTGTCAGTCACTTTCTTCTGTGTCCTGAAGAGTGTCTGGCAGGTTCTTTCTTGAATCAGGAACCCCGAAGGACCATCTCACCTTTAGGCAAGTTCAGCAGTCATTTCTCTGTGGGTCCTGCATGTCCAGTTAAGCAGTCCAGGCAAGAGCAATTTCTTGCCCAAATGGCTAGTAAACACCATAAGGAGACTCTTCGATGCCCATCTTCCTTTGAAATAATTAGTGCTGCCAGTAGCAGACATGTCTCACTGTCATGAAGAGTCTTAAGTTCTCAAGCATTTTAAATGTCATATTCTGAAGGTCTCTGAAAGATTTGAACAATGTATATCTATCTGAAATATATCTCTGTACATCTAGAAAATCTAACTAACATGACTACAAGCTTGACTATTACAGATGATTATCTATTAACCTTTATTTCTCAATTATACATTACATTTTAAAATGAGCTGCACAAATGCAATACCTTAATCAAGAGCAGAAATATATATATATATATTATATAAATATATATATATATATATACACAGTATAACAAAATTGATCTTAAATTTGTTTCAATAAACCAAGATCTATACCAATGCAAATTATTCATCTCTATATCATATCCCCCTTTAAATGTAAAGAAACACTTATAGACAATATTTGGGAATATGGGTAGAGTTTCTCCAAACTGCCTCCTGCTGTTTATTGGGTGAAGTATTTTCTTTGAGGGGGTGTTTACAGCAATCTTTCAGCAGATCTTGTTCCATCAAACCATACTGGTCTAGAAGCAATCCACAGGTTCTCGTCTTCTGTGAAAACAAAAGAAGAACCTCTTTTCCAAAGCAACATATCCTTAGACACAAATTTGGAATTCATGATACCTTTATAATGTATACCCTGGTTTAGGTTAGCAGCCTATACGATTAAATGTCTCTCTGTACTTAGCTCATTCACAGTCAAAAAATTCAAAGAAAACACAATAATACACATAACCCAGGCTCTCTGGGTATAGTCCATCTTTACGTGGCTTGTTTTTCTTTACTCCTTTTAATCTGTGACTGTACTGTCTCTTTAAAGACTTTTATTTTTTAAAAAATGATTTACTTCTTTTCCAACTCTCTATACTCTTTTTCTTCTCTCTCCCAAGACTATGTACATTTATTGAACATGACCCATTTAGAGGTCTTTTATGTCTGAGACTGTCCTTATTGCATTATCTGTAATTCTGTACTGTCTTGAAGAGCTTTTAAAATGGTAAGCAGCTTGGTTGCAGCTGCTCTGGATGCTGCCTCTGCCTCTCTCAACTTCTAAAATGGTGGAGGTACCATTACTGCCAGCTCTAGGGCCGCCAGGTAGGAGCCGTGCTCAGCAGTTTAACTCTGAGAATGAATGTGCAGAACATAAACTCTTTTTATCTGAGTAGCCATGCAGACTACTGCAGAGCTTGGTAATATCTCTGTGTATGGTGGCAGGAATCCACCATGCTCTTCTGCCCATGCAAGCCTAGTAGACCTGATTCTACTGCCTGCTCAGGCGGGGAAGCTGAGCTGTGGGCTACTTTCCTCCCGACCCAAGTGGGCACACAAACACCCAGGCCCACAAATGCAATTCAAATGCTCCATAGCCAGAGTTTGTGCTGGCAGCATAACCCAGGAAACAGTGTTTTAAAGTGTGCGGCTTTTTTTCTGCTATGGCTGAATCAGGGAAACTTCCCTTAAGGGAGCTACAGCATGCTGCCAGCCAGAAAAAAGTATGAGGCTAAACTTTGTTTTTCTGTGTCTAGAGTTCCTTTTCAAGCTTTTTAAGGTTTTACATTGAGTTAGTCCACCACATTGGTGTGCCAAATGTAGTTGCAGGTATCATCACTTCTTATATTGGGCACTGCATAAAACACTAGTCCCATCTTGTTCATTGTCTAAGTTTCTGGGCACATATGGCTGATTTCAGCTCTTTTCATGTTTCTACTTGAGATACGCTAGTCTTCATCCTACCAACTCCTAAGCTACATCTTTCATGTGCTCAGTTCCTCTGTCTTGATTCTCTGCTGAATTCTCTCTTCCATGGAGAAAGCTGTCTCATCACCCAGGCTGTGCTAGCTCCCACCTTCCCTGATTCCTTTGTAAATGGTGCATGTAAAGTCTCACTGCTCTGTACACCTCAGCATCCTGATGAGTTCTTTCTTTGTGTCTTCTTAGGAATCTGTGGTCTTTGCTAGCACTGCCAACCACTGTGCTTACTGTGTCTGCAAAATGCATGTTTGACAATTGGCTGTGGAGAGCATAAGTTAGTACCAGCTAGTGTCCTCTATTCTTCCCCTACTTTCTTCTCTATTTCTCTCTCTACTCCCCCAACAATTGTGCTAATAATTCATTTGATAAGCCTTTACCAAAGGCTGTTGAAATTTCCACACTGTTTATGTAAGTAACATGGTAGTGAGCAATTTACCATTTCAAAAATCTCATGTGAGGGATGACATTTAAGATAATTACATATATTATTATATAGTTGTAATATAAGTGATGTGTTTTCATTGTATTGGCTGTTCTGAATTTTCTAATTGTACAAAACCAACACTGTAATAAACATGTACAGAGATATTTTGAACTCTTTTTGGAGTTAAATGACTTTATTAAAGGAAATAATTGTTTTAAAAATAAATTTTTAAAAAGAAACAAACCCTTTACACATAGAGACACTAAAAGTCTCTTCTTCCCTTAGCATGCACCTCTTCAGATATTACAGTGTTGGCCCCTTAATGTTCCTGGGCAGTAAACTGACCTCAAAATATCTAGTCACAAGCCAGTGTCACCAAAGAGCAACCCAATTCTCAGCCTTCTGTTGGCCAAACCTTCCCCCTTTTGATTTTTAGCATTGTTTACTCTTTTTGGTCTCATTATGCTTCATCATGCTTCAAGGTCTGATTGAAATCTCACCTCAGTTGAAGTATGAGCACACATTGTCCTTCTTACCTGCACATTCTTGAGCACATTTGTTAAACTTAACATGAGGTGCAAGTACCCAAACCTTTCTGTTTTTTTGTGGATTTCAGAAGTTGGGTTACTGTGCAGTATTATCTAAGATGATTGACAGGTAAGGATCACTCTATGTTTAGCACCATTTCATAAACTGTTGGAAATTCCTAGTCTTAAACTGAATTTCATTTGATACTTTTTCTTATGAAGGTCAAGCCAGCACCTCAAACAGCAAGTTTTGAAATCAAATATTTTATCACAATGCAACACTAAGGCCAACTCACTTGATACCTACATGATGAGGAAATTATTAAAAATCATTGCTTTCTGAAATCAAACCTTCCTGTTTCTCTAAGATCAGAATATGTTGTATGCACAAACAATAGTCTTAAGTCTGAACCATGGTATTTTCTGTAGTGGTCATTGGTGTTGTGTGGTGTGACAGAGCATGTAGGACAAATTATATGTTTTGTGTTCAAAACCAAGATTGCAGGGAAATCTCATGATGCAACATATGAAAAATCTGCCAGAAATACCTCAGATTAATTATGAATTTTATTTATTTATCTGTTTGTTTCATTTATTTATTCGTTTGTTTGTTTATTTGATACAGGGTTTCTCTGTGTAACAGTCCTAGTTGTCCTGGAACTAACTCTGCAGACCAGGCTGGGCTCGAATTCACAAAGATCCACTTCCCTCTGCCTCCCCAGTGCTGTGATTAAAGGTGTGCGCCACCACTGCCCAGCACTTTATGAATTACATTTTTAATGAACATTTGGTTGCCACATGTCCAGAAAATTTTGAGAGTTTTCAAGCTCTTCACTTTCAGTTGTGTTGTGACTCATAAATTAAGCTAGACTTTAGATAATCTCAGGATTATTTATAAGACCAAATTCAATAGAAATGCTGTGTAAATAGTTGGAGTATTACATTCTTTAAAAGATGATGCTACTGGGACATGTCTATTCTGCATATATTGGCTCTTTGGGACCCTAGTTTACTTGGATGCATACCTTCCTAGGCCAGGACAGAGCAGGGAGGGCCTTGGACTTCCCATAGAGCAGGGTACCCTGCCCTCTTTTAAGGATGGAGGGGGTGGGAGGAGGGTTAGTGGGGGAGCGGGAGGGGAATGGGAGAATGGGAGGAAGGGTCAATTTTTGAATGGAAAAATAAAACAAAAGAAAAGAAAAAAAAGATGATGCTAAGGATGGTGCCTAGATGCTCAGTACAGGTTTAATCTTTCCATGATGCTAGTTTTCAACCCAGACTGTGAACATGCTATGTAAGTGACTAATCATCGATCTACATTACCAGCAGGCAGATTCTTCCCTAAATGTTTTAATCCGTGGTTGGTTGACTTCATAGGTGTGGCACCTGTAAGAATATAGGGCTGACTATATCTGAGCTCACCCGCTCTCAGTAACACGTTCTTTGGAGTGAGTTTTCTTATGTGTGACAGGACCTCTTTCTTCCCACCACTCTCTTTCCTTTAAAGTGTTCTTACTATCTTTAATTGTATGTGTGTTATGTCTGCACGTGGGTATGGGCACATGGAGTGCAGATGCCCTCAGAGGCCATAGGCATCAGATCTTCTGGAAGTGGAATTATAGGCAGTTGTAAGAGTTCTATCGTGGGTGTTGGCTATCAAACTTGGGCCCTTCACAAGAACACTAAGTGCTTTTAATCACTGAGCCATCTCTCTTGCTCTCTTCTCTTCATTTTCTTCAGTGGGACTGAATTGGTTGTTATTTATAACTAAATTAGATCTCACTTTACCCAAACTCTACTGCACAGATCCTTAATGAATAGAAATATACACTGATAATAACACATTATCATATGTCTTTGCCATTTGAAGTTCAACACTAACCATCACTGTAATGGGATTAGTCCATTAATACCCAAGAAAGGTTAATTTTTATGAGTTTCTAAGCCCTTAGGAATCATTTTTTATGCAATGTTTGCTTCTTGGCCTTGAAATTCTCCCCCAGCCATCTTGCTACTATTTGACTTTAAGAAAATAAAAGTTAGCGATTTTAAATTGCATTTTAATTATTTCTTTCATAATAAACCAAATTAAAATTTAAAAGCTAAAGACATTTTCGGCTCTTGAACCTAAAGCTGTAGCTCTTAATGAAAACCACTGCAGTCATTTTCATTTTAATAAATTTTCTACATCTCACCATGTAGCCTATCTTTTTTTGAAAAGGATTATCAATGTTTAATTTTGCTTTATTATGATGTTCTTTTTATGAGAGTCACAGGGAAGTTTCTCTTCTTCAAGGGTATTTCTGATATACATGTTCTCATTTTACCATGGATAAACTTTGGCTTAAGCTTTATAGTTCCAGTACATTGGATATTTTTCTCCCTCAAGACACTCTAAATGCAGTAGTAACACCCACAAAATACCTCTCCTTGAAGCCTATCTCTAAAAGAATCATATTAATTTGTGAGTTACATTTTTAACAATAGTTTGTACAACCACATTATGCTTTTTGTAGCAAGCTTTTAATTCCTAATAAGTTTAACTTGCTTTTAAAGTTTTCATCTCTTTATGCTGTGATGCTTGAGAACAGCTTGGGGAGTCAGTGCTCTCCTTCTGCCACAGGTTTCTGTCAGGCTTGGCAACAAGTGCCTGACGATACCTCCACGCCATCTTTCCACTTCTAACTTGGCTATTTTTACAAAAGACCAAATTTCCATACTCTTTAATCATCTCAAACATTTATTTACAATTGTAAACTGTCTTAAAGTTACTTTCTTTTAAAATAGAACTTAAATGAAAGAAATTATTTGTCATATATTTTTGTATTTTAAATTAATTTAAATATTGGATATTCAAGTATGTAAAATAAATGCAAAATTACAGGAACCATTATTACATTTTACATGTAATTTTCTAGACTGTATGTATTTTTATAGATACAGTCATGTTTTAATCATTCTATACATTGCACACACACACAGACATGCCACACTCATTCTCATACATACACTCACATAGGACCACACTTAGTAACTCATGACTGTTTTACACTGTTACTGAAGCAGCAGATTTATTTCACTTTTATATGGTAGCTTGGTATTCTGCTTGATAAATGTGCATTCATATAACTCATTTGCTTCTAATGTACAGTTGCAGAATTTCTAGATTTCTTCTAATATAAAAAAGTGCCCACAACAAACACTAGATTACATATCCCTTGAGATGATCAGAGAGCTTCTGTTAATCTACACCAAATATTGTTTTGCAGTTCTAAGAAACAGCAAGGAAGAAGAAAACGCATTTAGATTTTTTAACACATATTGCTACACAGGTCTTTACAAAGGTTGTACAAAATCACATCTTGCTAATAGCACAGACTGTAGTATGTTCCTTAAAGAATCTCCATGCCCACACGTTTCAATACATGTTTTGTAAGTACCTGCTGTGGCAACTACTCATACATATTGCCCAGCTTCACAGCCAGTCAACCCTGAAATGTACTTCTCATTTTAATGTCTAGGAAACATCCTCTAGCATATGGTTTTAAAAGGCATTTAATAAATAGATAAGACTATCTTGCCATCACTTAAAGAATATTTATTTGTATTTATATATTCATATTTTTCTTGGTTATTTTCCTGCCTCAAATGTCAGTACCTGCATTTTACCCACTCTTCATTTGAGACAAAGTTTCATTTTTTATTTGTAGAATCATATTATATATTGAGGATATTAACTTACCTCTAGTCATAGAACATAACTCATTCTTTACAACTGCCAGTATCCCCAGCAATCTAAAATCCATTTTAAGACCATCTTCTACTACTTAATTGAAAATAAAAATGAGTCTACAATTTTTGTATATGTATTTAAAATAAAAGCTAATTTTATGAATATCTTTTACTGAGCAGTCCCTGGAAATGATGTATCACAAACAGCAAGGGGTAGAGGCCCTGTGTTCCATTGCTGTTTTTCTAGTCTTTAAAAATAATTTTTAAGTGCTTGGATTTCCTTACTTTTATTGGATAATAATATGTAAATTTACTTAGTGCTTGGGAAACTTGTTCATGTTGTTTCTGGAGGGTCCTGGCTCCTTTAAGACTCAGATCTTTTCTTATATATATTTTTTAAACATGGCAATGCACTGTTTTTTTTTATAATTTCTACCAGGCAGAAGAAATTCCTCCATGTCAATTCTATTTTGAAATGTTTACATATAAGCTTTTAAGGGGCTACATTTATTACCAGAAAAATAATGTACACAGATGACTAATTAATTGTGGTATAATCTATATTAACAAAAAATTAAAATCATGGGTTTGGTGAGATAGTTCAGCAGTCAAAAACACTTGTTATGTAAGTTAGACTATTTGAGTTCAGTCCTCAGAAGTCACATAAAGGTGGCCAGAGAAAACCAACTCCACAAAGTATTCCTCTGACTTCTACATGTAAATGATGCATATAACCACACATAAACACTTTTGCACACTTATATACATATTTACGTATACAAATATATTTACATAAGCAATAACAATGAGCAAAAATTTAAAATAAATTAGCCCACAGAAAAATATGGACATAAAATACTAAGTGTAACATAAGAAAACATGCTTCCATGGCCAAAGAATAAAGGAGACACACACTTATATGTAAGGACATTACTACTATGTCAAATGACAACCAAAACTAAGCAGGACAATACATCAAGACTTATTTTTCAGGTCACTTTGGTATGCTTTTGAGAAACCTAGTGTGATCTAATTATTTTTTTAAATAGTGACACACAAACATCTATTTGTAAAGAAAGAGCAACCAAAGTTCTGAAAAGTTTTATCTGGGCAATGACGCAGCAGGAGATGACAGATCTGGCAGGAACAACAAGGCCTCGTAATGAAGGAGGAATCATAACTCAGAAACGAGTGCAGACTCTGCTTCCAAACCTCATGGATGTCACCTTCAGCTGTCCATAAGGCTTCCATTTCTCATTAAGAATTAAGTCTATAATTCTTTACTTTGTTTTTCTCTTGACCTAGGCAAAGAGATGATCTCATCTTTTAATAGTTTCTGCTTTCTCGTAATTTATATACTTTTCAACCTTTGCCAAAATAAGATATAATGGCATGGATTCTATCCAAATAACTTATTTGACAGTATTCTATATTATATCATCAGCTAATAACACATTCAGATTTTACTCATTTTCTGATTCATTTTTTTTTCTGACAACATTATTCTAACACCTATCTAACCATGTCTCTTGTTTAGAAAACCAAGCCATTAAAATCTGAGTACTTCTGTGTAGTCAGAATTTAAAACACATGAAAATACAATGCTAAATTTATATTTTTGCTTCATTATCTACTTGAAATAGAGTAACATCTCTATATTCCCAGAAAGTAGGGGGTGAAAGAAGGGAAGTCAAGAGCTCACGGCCAACCTCCTCGATCCTAAGAGTTTGAGGCCAACATGGACTATAGATCTCTAAACAGAAGGGGAAACTGCAAGAGAGTCAAAACCAAAGGCTTCTAATATACAATCAAGAGACAAATCTCACTGTCAAATAAGTGTGTGATACAATTATTTACTGGTTCATATTTTCAAACACCTTTAAGGATGAGAGATGAAAGCAAGGAATGGGATTCAATTGGTTCGAATTTTCCTCAGTTTTTTTACTTTGCTCCCTTTATCTGCAAATACACTCTTTTACATAAGTGTGAACCTGAGTAAATCTCTTAGGGAGTGGAAAAGATGACTCCTTCACTGTTCCTTTCAGAACAGACCAGAAGACAAATTCTCATTAGCAATATTAGGTCATGGCATATGTTATATGTAGGCAAATCACCCCTCACTATGGGATGGATGTGGCAGGTGATTAGCCTTGGTCCTGACTAGGGAAGTAAAGCTTTTTTCATAGAAAAGCGTGAAAGAATGCTGGGTGAATGCTTAGGGAAGACTTTTGTATGCTCCACAGCACAGTGGATATTTAGATTCTTTTTATCTTACTCTACATGGGGGTACCCTTGGGTAAATGAAGGTTTAGATGTAAGAAATGTTGCATGAATTCACCATTCTGTAGAATAGAGGAATATTTGTGGAAATGCTATTTACTAAACAAATCTGTGCTAAATCATTCAACAATTGTACCCAAGAGCTTTTTGTTTGTTTGCTTTGTTGTTGTTTTTGGTAAATGTTCAAATTGTTTTCATGTAACATCCATCACGCAGTTAAATGTCTGTAGTAGGCATGTCTTTAAGAACTCTACGAACCTTTTACCCAAGCAGTTCCCCACATATAATTTACCCCATAGCACTTCCGTGTGAAAAGATTTTGTTGCCAGGTACCTTGTTTATGTGGACATAGTTAGCATTTCTTTTTTCTTAGAAAAACAAATGCCTCAAACATATTTTTGGAAAGATGGTATTTTGCAGGATTATTTAAAAATCATTGGCACCTAGGTTCCCTGTGTTATGAGAAGCTGGGATTCTCTTCTCAGTTGATAACTGTCTCCAGTAGCTTCAAGAATGCTATAAATGTTGTGAGTAGGTCTTTGATCAAGGTAATGGGGCTGACAGACTGTCTACATCAAGAATGCCTTTCTGTTTGGTATAAGGCAGAAAGCACTCAAAACAGATGCCTTCTCAAGTTGGCCTCAGCTTTTGTCTTTTTCTCGGACTGAGTGAAAGGCTTCAAGGCTGCTTTGGAGCTCTGTTCACTGTCCACAGAGAACAGAAGGAAATAAGTATGTGAGGCCAAAGTTCTTGGGCGCAGAGATTCCCAGAGAGAGGGAGATTTCTGCCTCCTCTTTCCTTTCTCTCACATTTGCAAGCCTAAATGTTTATTTGGGTCAAGTCTTTTCAAAAGATGTGTTACTATTTGAAAATTAGGTTGACAAATGATAACTTTTTCTTCCTATAAAGATAATAACATTTTGGGTTATAAATACATTTTTATTATACTATTACATACAAGTCATTAGGTAGAAATTGAAACTCATAGAGCTCAAAGAATTTTTTAAATAGCCTTTTGAGTTATATGGTTATGAAGTTATTTTTATATTATTAATGATAAAAGTTAAAGACTGTCTACATTAACTTATTTCATTAGTTGAGTAGTTATAAATAAAACATATGTCCATTATAGTTAGTTGAACAGTTTAATTACAATGTTTTACTCACAAAATTTATTTTAATAGTAAATTAAACAATTTGTTCAGTATCTACTACTGTGAAGATTCTATTAGAACCTCCTACGTTCAAAAATAAATGTAACACAATCTAATTGAATACAGTAAAATAGAAGATGAACCTCCAATTGTGACAGCTGCTAAAAGGACTGAATAAATAAAAAACAATTTAATTTTGAGTAGTATCTGTGTGGGTCCAGAGGTAGCAGAATATTTTTTTAAAATATAAGTGCTTTGACACATCATGGTTTCAAACAAACAATTTCTTAAGTGAAAAAAAGTCAATTACAGTAATGAACCAAACTGGGAAATGGTAATATATGCAGGTCTATAATTTTATATCTATTATATAGAACTGCCTTTCAGAATTCAATTCTGAAGGATAGTTTGGTCATCACATGTAAGAAGTGGAATGGGACTTCTCTTTCTACCCAAGATAAAAGTAAAAGAAAAAATAATAAAACATATGAAGGTAATTTTCTGGTAATACTATGGATAATGGCCTCAGAAAGACAGCGAACAGAGAAAACCCTTGTTGATGAAAGTCAACTGCTTGTTCCCATACTTCCTGTTACTGTAACAAACAACTTAGAAAGGAGAAACATTTATTCAGGCTCAGAGGTTTCAGTTCATTCTTGGTTGTCTCCTCTATTTGGACAGGGCCTGTGTTTAGGCAGTATATTATGGTAGTGATCATGTTACAGAATAAAGTTATGGCATCCAGGAAGCAAAGAGAATGGCAGAAAAGGGACACAGCCACAATATCCCCTTCAAGAAAATGCCCTTATGACCTAGCTTCCATTACTAGGTGCTATCCCTTAAACATTCCAACATCACTCAATATTGTCGTGGGCTATGGATCAAGCTTTTAACATACAGGAGTTTTGGGTGGTAAGTCATACTATAAGTATAGCAGTGCTATCAAAATTTAAAGATAATAACACAAGAAGGAATTCTAGGAAGAACATTGTGGAAACCATAGGTTAAGGGGGAGAGCTGAGTCTCTAGAAAGATGGAGGCAACTGTTACTTTTTTAAAAAAGATACCAACATAATAGGTACAGATATAGAGATAGAGATAAATATCTTTATATCATTAGGGGGAAGATTGCTTGTGGCTCACAAAGTCCTGGGAAAGGGGCCAGTTTCTACTCATCCTTCTGCCTATTTCCATGTGAGAGAGTATAGGAATAAGTAGAGGGATATTTCATTTTATCTTGGATTTAGATCAGATTATTAGTATCCCTAACATAGCAGACCTACTTTATAGTATCATAAAAAATATTTAACCAACTAGTTTATGCAGTCAGAAGACTGAAGGCTATTTTATAAGCCAAGGAATTTGTAACTGTCTTACCCTACTATTCTATCCTCAGAGGGGCAGCAAGTATAAAGTAACTCAGCCCCTTCTACACCCCCACTCAGTAAAAGATAGAATCTAAAGTTGGTTCAGAGTTCAATCCTTTTCCATTTTCTCAATATTGTTTCTTTCTACCACCATGACTTGCAGTAAGGTGACGGAATATTTAATGCAGCCTTTCTTCTTTTCTGAGTGTTCAGCCAGTTGAAGAGTTGAAACAGGCTGTGGGAGACAGCTTTAAAGAATTCTAAGGCAAAGCTACTTTCAGAGTTTTAGAAATGCATAGCAGGAACTTGTTACTGTTATTTTGCTAAGTGGTCATGTTGTTAAAATGCCTTCTAAAGATTTATGTTTATACCTATAGACCCCGGATGCCCTTAACCTTTGTCAGTGAATTGGCTACAGCTGGTGCAGAGAATCACAACCGGTCAGAGTGCTGAGAACAAGTAACTGTGCATATTTAGCCCTAAATGAGCCACTTTGCTAACCAAGACTCAGGAAACATTAAGGAGAAGGAAGCAGAAAATTCTATGAAATGCTCTCGTCTATGCATGACATTGCTGTGGCACTCATAAACTCACAGCTATTGTACTCCTAAACTCATATCAGCTATGATTACGAATAATAACCATGCCAGCCAAACTTCTGGTGTAGATGGGTGAGGAGCTCTCAAGGTCCCAGCCCTTTCTGAGGAGCTGCTGGAGAAGAGAGAACTAGCCTTTGAGGGTGGGGCCACAGGTAGGTTGACCATGCTCCTGTGAAGGCCACACACCTGTGCATATATGGGCACTGCTAGTTGTACTTCGTGGGTTATTTAAAAAAGAAGAGGACATGAAGTTAGAAGGAGATTATGTTGGAGATATGGCAGGAACTGAAAGACAGAAAGAGAAAAGGGTACGGTCATATTTTATTGTGTATATACATTAAATTCTTAAATCATAAAAAAATTAAAATTAAATTAAAGAAGAACTACATAGCAGAGACCACCAGTGGGGCCTAGTTCCTGTTTCCCCTCCCTTTGTCTAGATCCATGATCCACCTCTTCCCCAACTCTTAAAGGTGGAGGGAGGGCTCACAGAATGCCCCCTTTCAGATGAGAACCATAAAATCTGTCTGCATAGTTCTTCCTTTCTAGCTCCCATGGGGGCTTTGGGAACATATGTTTATAGATGCCTGTATCACTGTGATGAAGTGCAGGGATTGTTTTCTCTGTTCCCAGCAATGGATAGCAGCATGAGAAAACAAGGTATTTTAACTATATATAAGGAGATTTTCAAGTTAGTTATGAAACAGATAGATTCTTATTCAGATCTCTGTTAGGTCAAACAAAGTCTTGGGGAGCAGATTTTTTAAAGACCTATTTATTTGTTTTGAATTTCTGTGTATGTGTTTTGCATGCATCTATGTGTGCATATCATGTGTGCGCAGTCCCTGTGAAGACTGGGAAAAGGTGGTGCAACCCCTAGATCTGGAGTTAGAGAGTTATGAGCCATCATATGACACTGGGAACCAAATCCGGGTCCTCTTTAACAGAAACAAGAGCTCTTGTTTGCTGACCCATCTCTCTGGCTCTAATAACAGACTCTTGTACTTTGTAAAAATATTGACGATGACGAAACTTCTGAAGAATTTCAACAACTGAATTATAAAATGTCATATTTGCATTATTCTTAACACTTTGTCTAAGGCTTGGTGTAGTAATTTGTGTTCTATATTTTAATTGGGGAGGGAAATGCAATACTGAGGAAACATAAGATGTGCCTTTTCGTACTATTTTTCAGAAGCTCTTGAAAAATTTATAAAACCCACGGGTCTCTTATCTTTCATTTTTCAAAAGATAATTTCTCACCCAGAACAGGTGTGATTTGGAGCTTGCACTGCGAGTTCACAGAGACCATTTTTTATTAAATGCTGGGCCCTCAGTGGTCTGAGAATATAAGCACTTTCTTAAAATTAGGTAGCAATGACCTTGTGAACAACTTCAAGAGACAAATGAAGAAAGTAAATGGTGGGACTCTTACTTACATTAGTTTTTTTTATTTTCAATAAGTTATCCACAGAAACGAAACCCATTTCCCATACTGTTTTGCTCCACAGTGAAAGGAGACAGGGTAATATTCCCTTTTCCTCTACTACCATTTCTTTATGCAAGGTCAACTGTGAATGGGAAACAAATATTATAGTACAGAGATGCTCCAGACTGTCTGTGGATGAAGGCATAGTAACCGTAGTGCGGGTGGAAATGGGGGTTAGGGGTTATGGTACTTTATAGGAATAATGTCATATTGTGGATTTGGCCTCAAAGGCAGGTGTGTGAAAGCCTGCATGTGTGAAAATTTGCTCCCAAGAGTAGCATTATTGGACGATAGTGGAACTTTTAAGAGATGGAATCTCATGGGAGGAAGCCAGGACAACAGGGACATGTTCTGAAACTGTGCCCCTCCTTTTTTACTTTTTTCTTCTCAGTTCCCAAATTGTGAGTATGGATCCAACCATGTGGCACTACACTGCCATAGGCCAAGGACAATGGGAGAATGTGACAATGTGAGACTATGAATTTCAGAATAGACCCTTTCTCTTTTTTATTTTATTTTCTCCTTTTTTCTATTGTTTCTTTCAGGTATTTTGTCTTAGTTATGAGTGCTATTTTGAAGTTAGAATTAAAGGAAATCTAAAACTAATAAAGTGTACTTAGAGAGCTGGGCATGGTGACAGTCATCTGTAATCTTAGGAGGTGGGAAGCTAAGGCGTAAAGAGCTGAGGCCTGAGTTTGAAGTCATCCAAGGCTGACAACCCTCATGCCTCGATTTCCTGAGTTCTGAGATGCTTTTATTTGTGTTACATATAATAATTAGAAAATATTAACTGTTCATGAATTCTTAACTAAAATTAGGAAGTCTCAAGAAAGTTGGTACTTCTAAAACAGAAGCAGTCATACTCCACAACAACATTATCCCAAATATTCCATTTTAAGGTTTACTTATGTACTATAGATAGAATGGTAAACAATATACAAGAATCTGTGTGTTGGTGCAAGGTCCTACATATCTGCAGGAGAGTCAAGCAACAGAAAGTGCCTGAAATACACAGTATGCAGTACACACACACACACACACACACACACACACACGGTATGTTATAAAGCAGATTAGACCTGAGAGAAGTAATCTATTTACATTCCTGGAGAGATTATTATAGGCAATGAGAATAGGAAATTTAAGGACATAGGAAGTGCCAGGGCACTGAGGACAGAGGCAGGAACTTATTCTGGTTTATCTGAGATAGCCCAATGTCTATTTTCTATATCCTACCTACTGGGTCAAATCTTTCCTTTCTTCCCTTGATCCTGGACTTGAAATCTGCATAGCTAAAAGCTGTTATATTGAGTAAGGATATAATAGGTGGGTCTCTAAAGTAGAGACTTTATATATTGATCTGCAACACAACAGGCCCCTGGAGTGGATCCCCTCAAAAATCAAAAGCTAAAGTTCTCAGCTAGCAAGATAAACTGGAACAGGAGTAGAATGTGGCAAAGTAGATCAAACTTGGAACAACTTCTTCCAAATGTCTTCTATTAGTGGGCCAATGAGAGCAAAGATATACCTTAGAGAGATAATTAAGATCACTTCATGGAATCACAAACCATCACCCAAGTTGAATGAAACTTAAATAGCATCTAACCTCCCTTATTTATCTTATACAAGAGGAAATCAGGTGCAGGTGAAGAAAGTTATTTTGAGGAGTTACACGACATGTCCAAGATGACACAACCAGAAAGGAGAAAATCAATTTGTCCCAGGGCAACTAAAATGTAATATGATTTGCTCTACAGAAATTTAAAAGGAGCTTTTTCCTGTGAGAAAGATTAATTTTTAGGTTCTATTCTGAGGAAAGTGATAATTTAAAAACAGTGCAAAGTATGAGAAACAATGCAGCACAGCACAAAGTCTTCTGGACCACCATTAGGTTTCAGTTTTAGCTCTTCCTAACTGGACAATCCTGCAATATTATTTTCCCTCTGGATTTGTTGTTAAAAACACATATGAGGTGCTTGGCATAGGTAGTGGGAATTTGGCCATATAAGTGGCTATGGGAAGAGTCTAGGAAGATGCCTCATTATGGATGAACATCAGAATATGAATGTTTGCCAAAAAAAGCTCAATGCTATCCATCTTAGTTTTTAGGAAGCACATTAACTTCCAAAATACCTTCTAAAGGATCTTGTTCAGATTATTCCTTTGAACTCAGAGTACACTGGGAAATAAGACATGCCGGGATTGTCAATGTATTATAGGTCTTTTCCTCAGAATGCAGTCATGCAGTATATTTAAAATTCCATTATAAGTCATTTCGTGGGAAAAGTGCATATACGTCTTACTCATGTCCTACCAGGTGGAGAGCAAAGCAGGTTTCAGAGTAAATTCAGTGGAGCTCTACAATATCGTTGCATTTCCAGGACAACGGTGTGTGAAATGATGGCGAGGAGCACAATCGGCAGACTAGTGAAGCAAATGTTTTAATACAAGAACCCATTATGGACTTATGAGCTATGAGCTCTTTCCATCTAAATGCAGGACCAATCCTGTCACATATCTGGGACACTGGTGTGTGAAATAATAGTCCTTGTTAAGAGAGCCAGAGTGTGGAAGAGCAAACACTTTAAGGTAAAAAGTGTATTACAGACTTGGGAAGCTGTTCCTGCAGCAGGAACTGCATGATCCCTTTGAGAGTGCCAAGATTCCATCACCAGAGCCCTACTAGATCAGGTGCTATCCCCAGGGTTATGGATCTGCTCCCTATGCACGTGCTCCTTGGAGATGTCACATTTGTTTTACGAACAACGTCTTCTCTACACAAACACAACAGTGCCTCAGGTTCCAATATGGAATTCCTCTGAAAGAGCCTTGTCACTTAGAATATAAACAGACCTGCTGAACGGAGTTAACCATTTTAGGCCAGTTTCAAAATAAGGAGCATTAACCTTTCAAGCTCTGTCCCTGTACTACTGGAGAGGCCTGGTATTAGCAATTAATTCCCTTTCCAGATATCTTGTTACAGCTGTAAAGACTTCGCTGAGAAGATTTTGTGATACACTTTAAACATAAGTGACTCTGAAGGGCTGGGGGGAACGGCAGAGAACAAAGTGCCCTTGGAAGCATCACTTCTTTTGGAATCAAACTTTTACTTGTATTTAGAAGATGTTGCACTTACGACTGTTTTTCATTTCAAAGACAATTTGAATTTAAGAAGACATGGTTTCTAAAGCTTCCACAGAAAGCCTGGGAATCCTCAGAAGATACAGCTTTCCAGATCAAAACTCACTTTCTTCTCTTTCAGCAGCTGGCTGTAAAGACTAATTATAGAGCAGAGGCGGTACGAGTGAAGTTATGCCCTACTATGACTTCCACTTTAAGGCTCTTCTCACCCTCGGAAAATGACAATGTTCCATTTTTTGAATGGAGGGGACCCAGATAGGAGTTGGAAATCAACCATGCTCACTGTAATACTCTATATCTTCCTAATAAATTAAACCATTGATTTGAGGCAAAATTGGATTCTCTTGTCATGACAGACTATTAGGTCAAGACACTATAGTGTGAAAAATTCTTTTCCTGTAATTGATATATAAATTAGATTAAATATTAGACAGCTAATTATTTTACTTCTTATGGACTGCTAAGTGTATTTGGAATCCTATGGTTCCAGAAAACTGCAGAAAGAAGCAGAAAATTGTAAGAAATAATCTTTGCCCTTAAGAACTTAGCAATCACCCTAAACATAAATTAAATATATGAGCCAAATAATAAGTATAAATAAGTACTAAGCTAGTGTGCTGATATGAACCACCAAAGCAATGATAACGGCACTGGGATTTGTCTCTACTGCATGTACTGGCTTTTTGGGATCCTATTCTATATGGATGCATACCTTCCTATGCCTGGATGTAGGGAAGAGGGCTTTGGACTTCCCACAGGGCAGGGTACCTTGCCCTCTCTTAGGTCTGGAGAGAGGTGGGGGCGAAGGTGTGGGGGGGGAGTGGGAGGGAAGTGAGAGGAGGGGAGTAAGTGGATACTTTGATTGGTATTATTTATAAAGTAATAAAAAAATAAAAAAAGGAACCACCAAAGCAATTCAAAAGCCAACAGCAGAGACTGAATGTGGACATACATTGGAAAGAGAGTACAGAAGGACCCCAGGGTACCTGGGGCCTTAGGAAGATATTACAATGAAGGGTAGGATTTAGAGATAAAAAGAAAGCATTTCAGTCCTACACTAACAATGACAATTCTGAAGTGTCAACTACAACTATGATGCACAAAAGTGATAAGACTCTTTTGGCAAAGAAATACTACATGGTGTAATATAAACAACTTAAAGAACCGATGTTCTTCATGAAACCTGAATGATAGGGACTGAGAGACAGACAGAGTAGGAGTACGATACATGGGATAGAAGGCAACAGGGATGAGGGAAGTAAGTGATGTTTGAGAAATCAAAGAGAATAGAGACTGCTAGAAACTGTGTTTGGACTAATGGCATTTGGGAGGGTGCATAGATGAATGGATAGACAGATGGGTAGAGAGACAAAGACAGACAAAGAAACTCTGAGATAACTGCTAAATGGCAATTGTGTTGCTGACACCTCTTGGTTGCACCTACTCTTAAGCACAATTTTCACACAATATTAACTGTGTAATTGAAACCTTGACTTGGCCTTTTCTCTTTCTCTGAATCATTCTGTTCTGAGTGACACCCCAACATCACCATGTCACCAGATTCTACTTCTGTTATCCAGAGCATTTGGGGTTCTGGAATGGCCTCTACCTTTCCTCTATATTCTCCTCACAATCAAACCTGCTCTCCCTATCTTCTTCTATAAGGTTGTAGATATTAATTATGAATCAGTTTTATGAGTTAGTAATCAAGCCTTTGTAAGCATGTGTAAAACAAAGTCATTGCCAGGCTCAGCATCTTTGAAGGCTGCAATGACTTCATCTAGTCTTCATCTCCCTTAACACTTATGGATCATTGTTTTTCTTTGCAATGGTCTTATCTGTCCTTTTATAGGTATTCTTCTTTGCACTTGGTAGGATTATCAATAAAAATAAAGCAGATCCAAGTTTACATCACTCTAGCACACTAAGCCTGAAATGACATACTCTTCCAGTATCTTCAAATTATAAGTTCCTGACAAAAACTGACTGTAATTGATACATGCAGGTTAAAACCATATTAACAAAACAAGGCATAAGGCATATGACATGAAAAAGTTCAGTCACTAAGAAATCAAAAATAAACAAATGCTGATGAAGGACACAGACAAAAGTGGGGGGAAAGTAATACAGATGAAGCTGTATTTTTTTCTGAATATCTACCTGAAGGACTCAAAGTCAGCACATCAAACAGATGCTAAGGCATTAGTCTTTACTATATAAGTATTGGCAATAGTTAGTGTTGGAACCTACTTAGGTATCCAGCAATAGAAAAAATGATAAAGAAACGTGATATATGTGTAAAGACACCACAGTTTTATATGTCATATTATATATAGAGGAATATATCTTATATGAATTTTTATCCAATAGTAATGATGAAATCATATAATTTGTAGGAAAATGAAAGGAAAAGGAGATAATCATAGTAAGTGAAGTCAATCTAGAAAGAAAATATTGCATATTTTCTCTTATTTGTCAGTCCTACACTTTAAACAGATAAATTAAATCATATTTTTACATATGACATGAAAGTAGAAGTTAAATAGTTTAGGGGAACAATGGGACTAACTGGAGAAGAGAGGTGAGTAAGGGGAGAGTAAAGGGATATGGAAAGAATTATGCTCAAAGTAAGTTATTTGCAAGAAAATGTCCTTGTGCAACTCAGTATCATGTACAGTAAAAACTAGGGCAGAACAATAGAAAATAATGAAATAGCAATTACCCCAAAGAAAAAAGTCAGTGAGAAGAAATCCATTGTTTGTATTTTTAAAATAGTGATCTTAATGTTTTGCTTAAACAAATTCCAGAGAGAGAGAGAGAGAGAGAGAGAGAGAATATGAATAATTTTAATAGGTTCAATTATATACTGTGATTAGGCATATATGATAGGTCAGGGATGAGCCAAATAACCTTCTTTTGGCTAGACCTACCTACCACCTGGACTGTGGAAAAGCACCCAGGAGAAACTACCAAATGAGACTCTAACGGAGTACTGAACAACCACACCAACAATGACTGCCAGTTCTGTCATCCCTCTCTAGGAACTAGTGCCACCAAGCAGAAAGAACACAGAATTCAGCATGCAGGTCCATCACATTGCACATGCTATTACTTCTTGGTCACATAAACTGAAGCTAGTAATGATCACTTGGAACCTGTGTTCTCTCATCTTCTTGATGGATGCAGTTGCTTGCTTTACTCCCTCCATACCAAATTTGTTATAAAAATTAAGTGAAACAACACTGCACTGCTAATGAATATGTCAGTTTAGTGGCAGAGTGGTATGAAATACTCAGCGTACAATTGCTGCTATTATGATGATGGTGACAATCGTTAGCACTGCTATTACCATTACCACTGCCAGCCATTTGTTTCTTTTATTTGAAGCCAAAGGCACCACTCTCCTTTACCTCCATGAGAAACCTAGCATTCATAATTATTTTACTATAGCTTTTGTTTGGATAGAGATATTTGTTTATAAAATGGTCATCCAATTTTCTTTCAATTTTCATTAAAAATAGAATGTTTCTTCTGCCTACCATCATTTTACTTTTTGTTAGTCTTATTCCTTGATTTTTGAGGAACAAAAATAGACACACACAGAGAGCCATGAAACAATAAATTGAAAACAGAATGGGGAAAGCCATAGGAGCAGAAAAGATGAGAGCCTGGCAGTCTGAATTTGATAAAAGCATAACTAAAGATCTAGGAAGGAAAAGTAATTCTAAGCAATGAAATAGAAGAAGGGAAAAGAACGAAGGAAGAAAGAAATGGAAGGCTTTATCAAGGACTGTTAATATATATATCTTACATGTATCAAATTCATTTATATTCCCATTTATAATTTTCCACATACTACATATTTACTCTACTCTTCCCTGAAGATAAAAAGGTTATCTTTTGCTGTAATATCTATCCATATATTATGGATATAATTAATATACAGAAAAATGTGATTTGATATGGGGTTATTAAAATCCTATATTTATTTGTATTATTTGTGCTTTTTTAATATCTATGACAACCTATATTCTGATAAGGAAGTGAAAAATCACGATCCTATATAATCACTGTCATTTAATCAAGCATCCTACCATAGGGCCCAGTAACCAGGGAAGAAGTGACAAAGCCATGGTTACCTTAGAGGAAAAATGGCTTTGTTGACTCCTATAATATAGTACTTGCTGGATGCAAACATCTCATCTCCATTCTGATTAATATGACCAAGAAGTAGTGGAGCTGGAATTAGGTCAACAAGAAGACCAAATAGCCTCCAAATTACTGTAAGTATTATTGATATTCCTAAAGTTCTTCAAGGTATGTGTGATATTACTCATGCTAGAGTCTTCTAATTCCAAAGAAATAATGGGAAATTTACTGAATAATGCAACTGACAAGCTTCAGCTTGCTCCCAGGGCATCTGTGCTGTGGGAAAATGGACTCGTACCCTGTAAAGATTTGTTACTTGTATTGGTTTAATAAAAAGCTGATTGGCCAGTAGCCAGGCTGGAAGTATAGGTGGGACAAACAGAATAGGAGGATTATGGGAAGAAGAAAGGCTCAGTCTGTAGTCATCACCCAGATGTAGAGGAAGCAAGGTGAGAATGCCTCACTGGTAAAAGGTACCAAGCCATGTAGCTAACACAGACAAAAATTATGGGTTAATGTAAGGATATAAGAGTTATTTAGAAGCCTGAGCTAATAGACCAACCAGTTTATAAATAATGTAAGCCTCTGTGTGTTTCTTTGGTACTGAATGGATATAGGACCAGGCAAGACAGAAACCTCTGTCAAGAAATGGTACCAATGCAGACAACTCCATCCACATAAAACCTGTGAGAGCTTGAGAAGTAATTTTCAAAGGAACAAAGAGAACAGAGTTAAGCACTGCTTCTTGGTAGCAGCATTTTCTCAGGTGGACTCTGTTTGCTAGAGGCAAGCACAAGAGGCTTCCTGACTCAGCTTTAGCTGAAAAAGCCTTGCAGTTCTTTTAAGAGGCTCCACCACCAAATACTTAGATGGTGTTTATGAATAGCCAACAGTGTGGTTCTTGGTGGTGGCAGGGACCTTGAAACTCTAAAGAGTTCTGGCAATAAACATGTCTCCTGCCAGTACCTCTGCCATAAAACTAGACTCTCAGAAAGCCAAGGAATGAGGTGAATCCAGCCATCAAAGCCATGGCTTTAATCCTAGTCATATTTACAATAAAGATAAATTTAGATGAAGAAACCTCTAAACAGTTTACAGTGTTTTAAAAAATATATGTAGGCTTGGGAGAGAGAATAAAAAGGATAAAGTCCTTAAAAACAAACAAAAGAGAGTAGTTGGATGTGGTGGCACACACCTTTAATCCCAGCACTTGGGTTGGGAGGCAGACCCAGGTGGATCTCTGTGAGTTCATGGATAGCCTGGTCTACAGAGTGAGTTCCAGGGCAGACAAAGATACACAGAGAAATGCAGTCTCAAAAACCAAAAATTAAAAATAAAAGAAATAGAGTTTAAAATAAAGCCATGTAAAGATGGAAAATACACAGAGAATCTGGATACTGTATGTTATTGTGTTGCCTTTGAATGGTTTGATGACTGAGGAAGGAACAACAGCTGCTAAAAGATATTTGATTACAAATGCTGCTGGATTAATACAACCAATATATTTTGAAAATGCTTTGACTTCAAAATTTAAGTCAAAAGATATCTTACTTTGGAGAAGAGATTTTGCTTTTACTTCTACACGAAATGTGAGACTGTGGATTCATTCTGGGTTAAGAAAAAATCAGGTTTGATCAAGGAAGACTCCCTCAAAAATAGGAGTGGATGGCCCAGATGATCCAACATTTCAGAAGGCATCTGTTAGAGTTTCCTCTGAGTTCTACTTTCAAAACAGTCTCAAGACTGCTGGCTGAGATGATCAAGCCTTACAGAATATTCCAGTCATGATTTGACCATAATCCTAAAGTTTCTTTAGGTCCCCATAAGATTATCAGTGCCCCCAATCAGCAGGAAGTAGTCTAGAAAATTTATGCCCACATTCCAAAAAAAATGGATTATGGATGTTTGTTTTTGTTTAGAGTGTTGTTACAAGTTGTTATGGATAATGGTCAGGAAAAAGCTAAACAAAAGAGATTGGATTCAAAGTTCTTGTTTTGGAAAATAGGGAAGTGTTGTGGGACAAAGGTCTTGTACCCTGTAAAGATTGGTCACTTTTATTGGTTTAATAAAATGCTGATTGGCCATTAGCCAGGCAGGAAGTGTAGGCAGGGTGACCAGGCAGGAAGTATAGGTGGGGTGTTTGGAATAGAGCAATTCTGGGAAGAAGAAAGGCTCAGTCTGCACTTGTCATCCAGATACAGAGGAAGCAAAATGAGAATGCCTCACTGATTAAAGGTACCAAGACATGTGGTTAACACAGACAAGAATTATGGGTTAATGTAAGATATAAGAGGTAATAAGAAGCCTGTGCTAATAGCCCAACCAGTTTATAAATAATGCAAGCCTCTGTGTGTTTCTTTGGGACTGAATGGCTGTGGGAGTGAGCAGGACAGAAACCTCTGTCAACAATCTGGCTTCTCTTAGGAGATTAAAACTGCTTTTTTTTTTTTTTTGCCTTAAACAACAGCAAAGGGTTACAGATGTTTCCTGAAGTTTTTCTAAAAGTGCTTTTCTATTCCACTTCCCTAAATGCTTCACTTCCAATAGTCCCTCCCTTCAAGAAGCACAAACAAACATACACTCTTCAGTAAAGATACTTATGTATTGTCTTAAGATGTGAACTGTCACAAAAAGAGCCAGTCCCTCATCATCTCTTTCTTCAGATTTTGGACAACAACATTTAACTAACACCAAATAGATAGGTATTTATCTGATTGGCAAAGCTGGTAGGAACTACAACTGGAAGTCAAGAGGTATTTGGCAGGCAATGTGGATCAATATTCAGAGAAAGTTTATCTCCACATTTTCTTGTACTAGCTTCAAACTCAGACCTGGTAGGGTACTACAGTCAGCTGTGTGAGAACATCAGTCCAGGGGTGGGACTGCTATTCTTCTGAAGGAAATGTTCTATCAACATGGAGGGCTAGAAAAGCCTGAACTTCAACAGAAGTGCTAGCTTATTGCTCTTCCTGGCACACATGTGTCTGCCAAATGAAATGTCAATGCAATTCAAATTACCATACAGGATATGAACTATACGACATAAAGAACCAACATAAGAGAAGGTTACAATTTGTACAGTATAAATCTTGCATTTCTGCAGGTCAGGAATAGAAAGTTGAAAGCACAGAGGCTGCATTCATACACCTAAATAGTTCAGGGATATGAACACGTGAAGCCATGTAGGAACACACACACAAAAAGGGACAACTCAAAATTCAGAAAGCAAATCGAACAGCTTTAGCCACCAAACAAAGGTCATGGAGTATTCTTACAATTCTCTCTTGTATTGGTGGATTACAACCCTCAAATTAGAATTTTATAATTGCCTCGTGCTGTCAATGCCTAATGATTTCTTGTTTAAGGTAATTATGTCTTTAGTGCTGTTGAACAGAATGCATTCTTATCTACTTCTTTTAGTTCAAAGGCCTTATTAACTCCTCTATGTTTATATTAGTGGCAGCTAATCCTAGGTACAATCAGGCAGAAGTTACCATTGAGAATATTTCTGGAGATACATCCAAGCAATATAAAGCCCATGGCTCAGTTCCCATCCTTAGGGCATATGATGTAGCTGACTTGATCAAAGACACTATAATGCTATGGGGTCTTGAGAGCAGTGGTCAACCAGGACACAACACCAGGCTGATGTTGATATTGTGTTCCATACACAACAAATGTGTGGAAGGAAGAGATGGGCAACTGTTTGGAGTGTGGAAGACAATGAGAACATAATTTCCATCTCCCAGGTTCATTGAGGCAGTTCTACAAACACTTTAGAGCCTTAATGGGAACAGAGCATCTGCAGCCTACTTTCTCCCCAATGTTTTATGTAAATTCCAAACCCATAAGTTTCCCTAACCTAACAATGTAGCTCTGAGTAGCCTTATGTCCTATATACTGCCAAACCTCAAGGTCGGTGGCAGCCCTGACCCTTCCTCTATCATCCAAACCACCCACCTGAGTTTAGTAATCTGTTTTACAGGCCACAGTTTTCAAAGGCAAAGGAAGAATTTTTAAAGTAAATTAAAATGAGTATCATTAAGGTAGATTTTAGATGACTTTGTTCTTTGAGCCAGAGAAAGCAATGAGTGTTCTTGTCTCCATTTCAGATGTGACAGAGGATAGGGAATGTTATGCACTGAGAACGATATTCCCAACAACTAAGCCCTATACCAAAAGAAGAGATTGTGTATTTGAGGAAGGCAGAAATGTCTACTCTACATACAGGATTCTCTACTGAAGCTAAAAGGAATTCAGATGATGTGCCTACCATTTTGGAGATACACTGTGATTGTTAAGCCTTTATGCCCAGGGACCACACTGAGAAGGGTCCCTGGTGCTAAACTTGAGGCTAAGGAGCAGACCAACTAGATCAGACAGGTAGTGAGGTACTTGAAATTTGCATCTGGCAAACTGTGTCCTTTACCCATGACATCATCTGCAGAAGAAATGAGTGATACTAAACAGCAAAGAGACATTTATAGAAGTTTCTCTTCCATGTTTTAAGGCCAAATATATGGCTTAACCTATTCAGAGGGCAGACCAAAAGCTTATTCTGGACTTCCCGTGCATCTCAATGAGCCTCCAAGTAACATTTTGCCACAGGCTATTAGAAGAGAACATTTGCTCACCCACTGGCTACCAGATCTGCAAATCTACCTGTACCTCTAATAGCAATGACTGGTTTCTGACCTTCCCTAAGTCAACTCTTCCTTCCTTCTCTATTCAAGATCAGCATTCTACCCATTCTTTTGTTCTGCACCATCAATCCTTATCACCTGATCTTTCCTGTTATAGCAACTTGTTATAAGTCTCATCTTTCAAATGTCCATTCAAACAATGCATCATCCCCCTGCCTCTCCCAATGGGTGTATATTCTGTGACCTCCATGGTGTCACCTTCTCTTGCATATTACGGCCCACTCTAAGCAGGTTTTATATGTATCACAGTCACCAGCAGTTTCTTCAGTGTTGTATTCAGTGCTCATTTTCTCAGCCCTCCCTTTCCTTCCTTGCCTTTGCTTTTGGGATTTGATACAATGTCATCTTTCTTCAACACATGACCACTCCTTCCTTTTCATTCCTAAGCATCAGAAATTCTCCATCTCTAAGTGGAAAACTTGGCTTTAAATGCTATGTGCACAAGTACAGAGAATTCTAAATTTCATGCCTACCATCTACTCTTCCCTGAATCTGAACACACACATTCAATTCCTGGCCTGCATCTTTGTTACTTGTTGAGAAGCATTTCAAAGTTGATATGCTCCAGATTTAACTCTTGATCACCATGAACCCCCAAACATGTTTCTTACTTTCGTTTTCCATATTTGATATGATTCCAGTATTTACCAGTGGCTCAGTTAAAATACTTTGGAAAACTCCTTGGCCCTGTGTTTCTTACAGTATTCTTCAGACTTTGAAGGCCGCCCACTGGTAGTGCCTCAGGGGATAACAGTCTTCTCATTACCACTGTAGAAGTAGCCATTATCTCCTTCTTGCACTATGTTGAGTACCTTCTACATGTGTATATTCTTAATATTGCCATGTAACATCCACTTCATATAGCCTGCAGAATGCTATGTTTTAGGACAAAACAGATCCAACACATTCCAATTCAAAACTTTCTGATGAGGAACTGCATAGTGATGCATAACTGTAATCCGAAAACTTGGGGAGTGAAGACAGGAGGATTTTGAGTTCAAGACCCCTCAGAGATATATAGTGAGAGCCTATGTCAAAACACATAAAACAGTAAGCAAAAAGTCTCTAGTGATTTTCCATCATGACTTCTTATATCCAAACTGAAAATATATAATCTGAGGCACTATAAAAATCTCCTTTCTTAGCACTCTTTACTAATTTTATGATTCTTTGGACACAACAGCATGGTTCCTACCTCAGTATTTTTATATTTACTGAAAGCATAGAAAATATTCCTTCTCTAGACACGTGTACACCATAAGTCATTACCCTTGTTCACTACACAGGCAAAATCTCTTAACTGTTCTTCAGAAATTTATCTAACACTGATATCAATATTATATTTTCCTATGTGCTGCTTTATAGTTAGATACATGTCCTATGCTGCTTATATAATAGCTTATATAATCATATATTTACATATGTATATAATATTTATTTCTTTTATGAGAATAAATACTCCATGGAAGCTGGGTGGTTGCATCTTTGTCTTGCTAATTTATCTGAATTGCCTAAAGGAATCTCTGAAAGACAGTGAAGGTATATCATGCATTTGCTAAAAATAAAAATGGTAAATTTCACCCTGGGAGAATTCAATAGCTTGTCCTGGACTACAGTGGTAGGTGAGCACCAACATTGACACAGCAACAATATTCAGGGCAGTTTCTTCATTACAATTTCTTCAGTCTATGGTGCTTTTGGAGATATTTCTTGAGCAGAAAAAAAATGCTAAGGGAAAAAGTAAACTACATTAGGATTATTTTTGATATTTTGTACAACATAGTTTTAGACTAGAAAATGCTTTCTCAAAGTAGTGATCTTAGCCCTAGCCCCTTATATAGAGATTTTTATGGGTGTGATTTGACAAGAACAAAAGTTGGTTCTGAGTATTACTACACACACAATAAAAACAATAAATAAAATACTAAAAGTGTGTATATAACTGTCCAGAATGTATAATACAGCTCAGTAGATCAACAAAAAGATAACAAAATACAAAAGTTAGCAAAATACATAACTGAATCTTATATAAAGTGTAAATGTTCTATTAATATTTAAAGTTTTCTTAACCTCAGAAGTTACTGGGAAAGGTAAGTTGAAATCACAAGAAACTATTTCATACTTAGAGGTTGGCAGGTTGATAATATACATGTTAGTAAAATTGTGGAGCAATTATCAATGTTGCTACAACCATTCTGAAAACCAATTGCCACTATGAATTAAAAGTAATTCATTCATAGTCATTTACTTCAAAATTCGTAAGTATGTGTACATGTAGGATATCCTATAAATGGGTTTATAGGAGGCTATCTTTTATAAAATGAATGTAAATAAATATATCCAGGTATATATAACCTTACATATACTATATAAAGTATATCTGACACATATTACAAGGCCATGAGCATTTATTCCAATAGAACAGTTATTTGTATTTAATTAGTAAAGGTGTCCCACATCTATATGCAATCAAGTCCAATGCTTACATAATCAGCCCTGTAATTTGAACTTACTATTCCACACTTTTTTTATAAAACTAAAAAATATTATCTAGCTTTAGTTTTTCCTCCATGACCTTGTTTTTATGAATGGTTTACAACATATACTGATTTTCTACTGTTTCAACAGCTACAAAAAACATTTTAAGAGATGGAAAGATTTGTTTTGTGCTCACAGTTTCAGAGAAATCACTGACCTCATGGTAGCAGGCAAGCCAGAAGACAGGGGAAGGGCTGAGGAAGGATGGACCCTTCAAAGGCACACCTGCAGACAAGTTCTGCTTTCTAGTGTCTACCACCTCCTGGTAGTCCAATGACAAATCCATCAATGGATTGATCCATCGTTTGGATTAGAGCCCCCATGATATGATCATTTTCCTAAAGCCTCACATCTGAACACTGAGTTGGAAACAGGCTTTCAACACATGAGCTTTCCAAGGACATTTCATGTCCAAACTACAAAAATGACATTACCATTAATGTTTCAGGATGCAAAGCTTTTAGGTAATTGATTATGCAGCAATAGGTTGCAGATGTCTTCTTCAATCTCTACGTGATTTTTCAGCAGAACCCTTACACTTTTATTTTCATTTTAATGGAAAAAGTATTCCTTCAGCAACTTGAAAAATATCTATATAGCATTTCTCAAAATAGTCCTTTTAAATGTGCAAAATAAGACCCATAGGCTGAAAAGCAAGTAAGTTATCAATATAATGATATATGATTAAAATCCCAATCTAGTCCACTCCACTAAGTTTTAGTAATTATGCCAGACTCACATTCTTTTGAGTACATTAACTGCATTTTAAGTTTTAATAACACATGGTCAATTTCTATTATTTTTCAATTTTTACAACAATTTTCACATTTTTAAAATACAGCTTCCAATAGTGCTCAGCCAAAAAAGGAACGTCTGCATCACATTGTTCTCCTCAAGTTTCAGGGACCATAAAAGAAGAGGTGCAAGAAAGCATGAAACACCAGGGCTTAAGGAAGATAGGAGAGAAACAGTTCTTCTGAAGGTAACAGGACCTCCCATGAACTCACAGCAGTAGCATTTGCCTGCACAAGACCTGGATAGCATCAAGCCAGTCAACACTCTCCCTTAGAGTTATAATGGGCTCACTGACCCCCACCATTGTCTGAGGAGCTAATGACAGTTCAAGTCTTCTTGGAAAGAAAGAAAGAGATTCAGTTTTCTTTAGGGGTGTGGACCTGGCAGACAAAGCACACACTAGAGGATGGTCTCACAGATAGGGGTATATGGAGAGTAGGTTATCAAAAAAAGGGACAGAAAGTGTTGGAGAGGAGTTAGTGGAAGAATGGTAGACAAATATGATTTAATTCATCATATGGGAACTTCTCAAATAATTAATAAAATATTACATATATATGTATATAATAATAATTTTTATTATATTTCCCCAAACTTACGAGGATGAGGAAGGGACTATAGGAAGAAACAGCTAAAATTAAGAAACATTTGAGGGGTAGTATGGAAACCTAATATAGTAGAAGCTTCATAAATTATATACGTATATGAAAACAATCTAGCTGAGATCACCAAGTAATGAGGAGATAGAGCCCCAAATGGTCATCTCTTGTCACCAAATGAAGCTGCAAGTACTGGGATTGGGTTACATCTAATTGAGTTATTGGCCAAAAGAATCCTATTGGCAATCCCCAAATAACTCAGGCTCTTGCCAAGACTATAAGTTGTTCTCTGTAAACTGGTGGCAAAGCCAAATTGCAGGAGACAACACTTACACAATTCATTGAACATGGAGAAGTTGAGCTAGTTTCTATGTGAAGCCTTAAATTCTAAGTTCTAGCATTTTTTGCTACAGGAATGTACTCTACACACTAACAAAGAAACAACCCAGCCACAAAACTTTTGGTAGACAATGTTGTACTCCCTGAAACATATGCTAGGGCAATGGTGGTACAAAGCCTGTTGGAGTAACCAATTAATAACTGATTTGACTCAAGGCTCACTCCATGAACTGGAACCATACCAATATTGCCTGAGTGACCAAAAACCTGAGACAGATAACCCAAGGACCTAAGATAAAACCAAATACCACTGCTCAAAAAAAAAAAAAAGTAAAATGACTTCTAATGACATTCTTCTATACTCAGATCAGTGCCTTAGTCAGCCAATACCAGAGAAGCTTTCTCAAACAGCTACAGAGACCCAAGGCTAGAAAATGTAGAGAATGGGAGACTTTGAAACACACAGCCCTAAAAGGGATGTCTCTATCAAATCTTTCCCATCGGGGCCTAGGGAATCCTATGGATGAGGAAGAAAAGAATGTAAGAGCAGACAGGATGGAAAACACCAATAAAAAAAGAATCTCTAAATCAACATGATCAGTACACATATGAACTCACAGAGACAGAGGTCTCTCACAGAGACCCTGCATGGGTCTGTACTAGATAAGACCCTAGTCCTGAAAGAAGTGGACACATGCTTCATCTCTAACTCAGAAGCTATGTCCAATTGATAAACACTTCCAAATGAAAATTTAGCCTCTGCCTCCTAAGTGCTTGGATTAAAGGTGTCTGCCATCACACCCATCTACTCCCTTTCCTTTCTTTTCTTTTCTTCTCTTCACTTCTCTTTTTTTAAGGACTTTATCCTTTTTCTTTTCTCTCCCAAGCCTACATATATTTTTAAACACAGTGTAAAAAATTCAGATGGTTTATTTTTCATCTGAATTTATCTTTACTGTGTATCTCTCTTTTTATGACCATGTGAGTCTTTAATTTGCTAAGTGATATGGCTAGGATTAAAGCCATGGCTCTGACAGCTGGATCCCACCATTCCTTAATTTTCTGAGAGTCTAGCTTCATGGTGGAGGTACTGGCGGGAGCCATGTTTATTGCCAGAACACTATGGAGTTTTAAGGTCCATGCCACCACCATAAACCATGCTGTTGGCTATTCATAAACACCATTTAAGTGTTTGGTGGTGTTTTTTCAGCTAAAGCTGAGCCTCTCTTAAATGAGATGTGTTTGCCTCTATCAAACAGAACCTACCAGGAAAAAATGCTGCTACCAAGAATCAGTGCTTAACTCTGTTCTTTTGTGTCTAGAATTATTTCTCAAGCTCTCTCAGGTTTTATGTGGATGTAGTTGCCCACATTGGCATCATCTGTTGACATATGTTTCTGTCCCACCATGTCCTGCAGCTTTTCAGTCCCAAAGAAACACATAGAGGTCTACATTAATTATAAACTGTTTGGCCTATTAGCTCAGGTTTTCTTATTAACTAAATCTTACATATTAAATTAACCCATAATTCTTGTTTGTTCCAGCCAAATGGCTTGGCACCTTTTACCAATGAGGCATTCTCATCTTGCTTCCTCTGTGTCTGGGTGGTGACTGCAGGCTGAGTGTTTTCCTCTTCCTAGAGCTCTCTTGTTCTAGTTGCCCAACATCTACTTCCTGCCCAGCTACTGGCTAATCAGCATTTTATTAAACCAATACAAATGACAAATCTTTACAGGGTAGAAGACCATTGTCCCACAGCAATCAAATTTGTAGAATTCTAGTCATACACAGAAATTATGTTCTTTTGTCTTATAAAGGTACAGGTCACAACAGATGCTTGTTTTCTAATTAAAAGCATGGTGGTTATTACAACTTTTCCTACAGACTTCTATTTCTTTCCTAATAGTAAGGCCTTTTCTTAAATCACTGACATGCCTGCATAAAATATGGTCCATGAAACCCAGTAGCTTGAAAAAATAAGCTCTCAATCTTGTGAAATCCACTTACATCAGGTTTTGACACATTCATGCATGCTGTGATCTGCCAAATATTTATAGTAAATTCACACATTAATTTGAAGAGTTGACATATGTATAATAATGTGATTTCAGAATATGTGCCTCCATCTCAATTTACCCAAGTCTTGCTTAGTACTTTTCAAACTTTATGTCTTTCTTTTAACATGGTCTTTGATCTTTCTTATTAAGTTTATTTTTAGGTCTCTCAAAGCTTTGTTTACTGGGAATTATTTTTTTCACTTCAATTTCTAGCTGGTTATTTCTAACATGAAGGGAAATTGCTGTTACTTCTATGGTATTCTTATCAAATGTAACTACTTCACTGAATTTTCCTGATACTTTTAATAGAATTTCCTTGGTTAGAAAGTATATGATTATATAATCTTTGGGAAATATTTTATTCTACAAATATCTTTCTTCTTAATGCCATGCTAGTCTTAGAAAATTGGAGTAGAACTTCCAAAAATGATGTTGAAAATATGGATAACAATTGACTGAACCTTTCATTATCTTTTTTTGTTTTTATTTATTTTTATTTTTGTTTTTACATACTAAGAGATGTCTCATCTCCCTCCTTTCCTCTGGGTCTATTCTTCCATCCCCTTCCTCCCTCAACTCCTTCTCCATTGTTTCTCTTTAGATATGAGGATGCCTCCCATAGCTATCAGCTGGCCTTAGTAGATCAAGTTGCTTGAGACTAGGCACCTTCTCTTCTCTTAAGGCTGGATGGATGAGGTAATCCGGGAAGAGGAATCAGTGCCAAAAGCAGGCAACCGCATCAAAGACAGCCCAAACTTTCACTGTTAGGAGTTCTACAAGAAGAACAAGGTGCCCAGCCATCACGTATACGCAGAAAGTATAGGACAGTATCCTGCAGGTTTGCTGGTTGTCCGATCAGTCACTGTAAGCCCCTATAAGCCCCAGGTTAGTTGATTCTGTGAGTTTTCTTGTGGTGTCCTTGACCCCACTGGCTCCTACAATTCTTCTCCCTCTTCTGAAGGATTCCCTGAGCTCTGCCCAATGTTTGACCATGGGTCTCTGTTTCTGTTTCCATCAGTTTCTGGATGAATCCCTAATGATATTCTTCTATATGCATAGATTGGAGCTTAAATTTTTAAAACATTTTTAATTATGTGTTTATGGGAGGCAGGCATGTGCCCATGAGTGCAGTGCCCAAGAAGGCCAGAAGGGGGCATCAGATGTTAAGGCTGTTGTGAGCTGCCTCTTATAGGTGCTGAACCCTAACAAGGTCCTTTGCAAGAGCAGATATGTTCTTAACCATTAAGTCATCCCTCCAGCCTCCTATTATATTTTTAATAATGATGTCATTTTAGTAAACTATAGTCTTAGTGTTCATTCAAAAATCCATAATATTTCACCTATTTCTTCTACTCTTACATTTATTTTGAAATGAAAACAAGGTGTTATATTTTAAATTACTGAACTTTTGATGTTATTTGAACTTCCATGTGATCAACAAGGTTCAAGTTTCACTTTCAGGAAACTGAACCAGCAATGATATTCCAGAAAATTATTCACAGATTAAACCAGCAAGTCAAGAATATTACTTCTGATCAACCATCCTAGGTTCTCCTTTATTTTTACTTCAGTTAAATTCCAATTGCCTATTATATTAAGACATTTTCTTATCAGTACAGTACATCTGCAATAGCATCTAAAAGATCAAACATTGGCTCTTGTATAATTTGAAATGTAACTGTCATGATAAGTATCCAGAATTATGCTAGTTTAGTTAAGGGTAGTAGTAGGTTGCTTAATATCCATGACCTCAACTAGCCCCTGATAGTTGACTAGGTTTCTAGTACTAGACATGACTGCCCTCCTGTTGAGTGTCTTTCAGTCAAATTAGATAGTTGTTGGTTACCAACAAACTATGAGAGTCACTATTGTAACCTTAAGGATACTTTGCCATGGTGGTCATTGCTGTGGTTCATAGGTGTCACAGCTGGGTAAGACTATTGGTTACTTCCATCCCTTGAAAGCTTGCATAGTACTTGCCAGTATAGTTCAGACCTCTCATCAAAGAATCTTCTCTTTGCCACAGACAGAGACCATTACTGGACAAAATACAAAGAACAATAGATCGCGCAGTACTAAGTTCCGACTGATGCATCTATAACACCTGCACCTAACATTTATGGAGAAGTGAGTATAAAATTTTTAAAAGCCATTGGTTGGCCACTCCCACAATCTCTGTGTCACCTTTATCCCAGAATACCCCATAGGCAAGACAGACTGTAGGTCAAAGGTTATTTTTCTGGGTTGGTGTCCCAGTCCCTTAATTGGAAGTTTTGCTTGGTCACAGGATATAAGTTCAGGCTATGTATCTTATGTTAGTAGGTGTTGGAGGGAGCTGCTAGTTAGTTCCTGGCTGCTCAGCCCTGAAATAATCACTTAGAAACCTTATTATTTAAATCACTGCTTGGCCTATTAGCTCTAGCTTCTTACTGGCTAACTCTTACATATGAATTTAACCCATCTCCATTAATCTGTGTATCGCCACATGGCAGTGGCTTACTGGCAAATTTCGGCATGCCTAACTCTGGTGGTGGCTCCATGGCATCTCTCTGACTCCACCATTCTTTCTCCCAGCATTAAGCCTAGCTTTCCCTGCCTATCTAAGTTCTGCTTTGCTATAGGTCCAAAGCAGGTTTTTATTCATTTATGGTAATCACGGCACACAGAGGGGACTCCAACATCAAGTAGGAGTCTTATCTGGGGTCATCCTTGTAGATTCCTGGGAGTTTCAGCCTGAGACCCATGCCATGAAAAGTAGCCCACCCCTGACATTGCCTGGAATGCCAGGATCCAGAGGTTGGATGACCCAGAGACCTAGGATAGAATCAAACATGACTGGCAAAAAGTCAATATAATGATGCCTAATGCTATTCTGCTATACTCATAGATCTGTGCCTAGCATAATAGTCATCAGAGAGGCTTCATCCAGCAACTGATGGGAACAGATGCAGAAACCCACAGTTAAACATTAGGCTGAGCTTGGGGAATCTTGCTGATGAGGGGGGAAGAAGGATTGTACTAGCCAGAAAGGTCAAGGACCTCACAAGAAAACTCATAGAATCAGCTAACCTGGGCTCATAGGAGCTCTCAGAGACTGAACTAACAACCAGGGAGACTGATTTAGTCCTTTGTACATATGTAACAGTTGTGTAGTTTGGTCTTCTTATGGGACTCCTCTAACAGTGAGATCAGGAATCATTTACTGGCTTTTGGAACCCTATTCTTCATATTGGGTTGCTCTGTCCAGCCTTAATACAAAGTGAAGTGCTTAATGTTACTATAACTTGATATGCCATGTTTTGTAAATACCCATGGGAGGGCTGCCCTTTTCTGAACAGAAATGCAGGAGGAGCAGATAGGGGGTGGCTCAGAAGGGAGGTGAGAGGGAGGGACTTGAAGAAGTGGAGGAAGGGGAAACTTTATTCCAGGTGTAAGTTAAATGATTAATCAATTAATTATAAAAGCCAAAGGAACAGGAAACCATCTGTGGGATTGTCTTCTAGCAGTGATAAGAAAGCTTCACCCAATGCTCTTACATCTGAATAACTGCACCAGTAGACATGCTAATACAGACGGGAAATCTCACATGATCCCACCTCTAAACAAAGAACCTTATACAGCTAAGGAGAAAGTCTTCTCCAGGAAGGAGTCTTCTAATTATTTATCCAATACCCAGTCATTAGCCCTGAAATCATATACATACAAGCATTGATTCAATTGACTAAACAAGTTGTGCTGATATATTATGCATATATATGTACATATTTGCACACACATATGTGTAAATATATATGCACAAATAACAATTAAAGGAAAAGAGGCTATGAATTTGAGAGGAAGCAAGGGGACAGAGAAGGAATAAGAGGCAAGAAGAGGAAGTGGGAAATGATGTAACTATATTTTAATTTAAAAAAGAAAACAGTAACACAAAAAGAAAGAGAAAAATAGAGCAATTTTCTTTTAGTCTTTCTTCAGTAAGTGATATGAAGGTAAAGGATAGGCTAGGATCAAATTTAGAAATGGCTTAAAAAATAAAGTACCAATAGGCTTCACAGCACATTTTACATTATATTAGAAATTATATTTGACCTGATCTACATCCATAGTTTATTGTTTTTTTCTTCTTGTATTCATTTAAACTGGATATAGACCTAATATATTGGGTAAGAATCTATTTCGCATAGCTGCACAGATATGGTTCTGTGACAAGATATATTTATCAAAATAAAAGAAATGGGGGAAAAACAGGTATAACACAGTAATACTTAAAAAAGACTTCTCAAAGTGCTGAGCCAAAGCTGATGGAGATGCACTTATTATATCTGTTCTCTGATTCATTTTCAAGCATTCTGAAGTAGGATTAATGGTTTTATAAATACTTTTCTCACTTCATCCATGTCAACAAAGGGTTTCAAATTAATTCACTATTTCTGCCTCCTTTTCTAATGGATTGTTGAAATCCATGGCAGCAAATCAATCCACAGCAGAGTCAGGTTTCTGAAATATGAGGCACTCTTTTCTATAAAGAGCTGAATAGGATTTCAACCTGTGAGTGACAGTGTGAGAATTATGTCAGTCTGTGTTAAACAAAAATAGTGGCGTGGTCATTTCAAGATATTTAATTTCTAATAACAAAGGCACTTTATATGTTTTTCAATTTTTCGTAGCAAATGATAAGCTCTGGGATATTTTGTAAAGAATTACATACTTCATGGGTTTTAAATAGGCATGTTCTATCACGGAGAAGTAGGCAGAAAGAGAGAGCTGGCAGCTGGGGTGGGGAGAACTATTGACTGCAGACTTCTGGACACAGCATGACTGTTGTATGCATCAATGCACAGCACCTGTGGCTACCCATACAATATCTGCACAAGATCAGTCCAGTCAAAATTATGACATAAATGGTAGAGGGCCTCCCAAGACCCCACCCTTGATGGGAAAATTATCAACTGTTGGTAGCTCCTAAGGGAGGGAGAGTCACTCCTTTGAGGAAATGACTGCTGGTAATTTCCCATACCCAGCAGATGACCCCACCCCATGTGCCAATGAGGAGCATTAACTGAATTTAGGGTATTATTAGCTTAAAAGAAGAGGAGGACATGATGATTGGAGGAAGATAGAGCGGGGAACTCTGGGAGGGGAAGTTGGATGGAGGTAGTGATGAATAGGTTTGTCTATGTAAGTGAATGAAATATTCAAGGAATAAATAAAATACTACAAAAATAAATAGGTATGTTCTTTATTAAAATCTGTTTCATCAGATATCAGAAGAGTTATAGAGGCAACAAACATTGATTAAAAGCATCACTCTATTTCATAGGAAGTGGAAATCCTACTTGCAAACATGAATCAACGCATCCTGCTAGAAAGAGCTGGTTTCATGTTAAATAAATATTCAAGGTCTCCCACTCCAACATTCGCTATAGAGTTAGATGTCTACAGTTAGCGCATCTCCCAGGCTTACCCTGGAAACCAATACAACAAGAAAGCTTACTTCATACATGCAAATGAATACAATAAGCAACTGGAAAATACAAATGCTTCCTAGTTCTGTGGAACCAACACACCTAAAGGAAAGGGACAATGTTACTTGGAAAGCAAAGACATTTTTAAAGGCTCCAAAAGAAAAGAATTTTTGAGGTTCCAAGGCAGAAAATTGGAAAGATGAGAAGGCGAAAGGTTATAAGGATAGATAACCTGATCAGCAGCACAAAGTGGAAAGACTTAGAATAGTCCCAGCTATAAACGGAAACATGGCGGTGTGACAGAGGCTAAAAACAGAGTGAGTCAGCAAGAAGGGAAACCCTGAAAACCTAATGATGCCACAAAAAATGCTTGTTTCTTGGGAGGGAAATGATGCAGGTAAAGCCCTATGCCATTCCATTTCCAGGTAGATTATAACTAGAAAATGCAAGAGCATGTTTTTATGTTAGAGCATGAAATGCTTTTTAAAACTTTATAGTCACAGAGTAACTGTACCTACTTGTGGAGTATGTGCTAGATCGATTTATGTCAACTTGACAGAACCTAGAGTCGTCTACAAGGAGGGACCCTCAACTGAGAAAATGCCTCTATAAGATCCCACTGCAGAATAGTCTGTAGAGCAATTTCTTGATTGGTGATTGATAAAGGAGGGCCCAGCCCATTGTGGGTAGTACCTCTCTTGGTCTGCTGATCCTGAGTTCTATAAGAAAACAGGCTGAGGAAGTCATCAGGAGAAAACCAGTAAGCAACACCCCTCCGTGACCTCTGCGTCAGCTCCTGCCTCCAGGTTCAGGCCCTGTTAGAGTTCCTGTCCTGACTTCTTTCAATGAAGAACAGTTCTGTTGAAGAGTAAGCCAAATAAATGCTTTCATCCCCAATGTTGCTTTGTTTGGTCATGGTATTTCACTACAGCAATAGAAACCCAAACAAAAACAGGGTACAATATCATGCTTAAATGCATGTATGCTCCATGTCATAATCAAACATAAGCAATTAGCATAGCCATCTCACCTTGTGAACACATTACAAACCCTTTCCTCCTAAGAGATTTATGTGTTCTATTAAAGGTTGATGCGGTGACCTGCTACACATCACAGTACCAAAACTTATTCTTCCTAGTTGTAATCTCACACCTGAAAACCAACTTTTCCCCATGTACCAGCATGGGTGAACCTGGGCAGGACTAAGTCAAAGAAATCAGTGAAAGAAAGTTGCCACATGATTTCACTCATAGAGTATAGAATCTAAACAAGTTATGTCAGAGAAATTGAGAGCAGAGCAGGGATTGGCACAGAAGAGCACAGAACACTGTCACAAACAAGGCTCAAACCCAAAAGTCACGAAGAAAGACCTTGCCACATTAAAATTTAAAAATTATGTATAGGAAAGGAAACAGCTGACCAAGCAAAAACGTTAATATTTTGTCCTAATTTTTAAATAATCTGATAGGCCAAACAACTACATATCAGGCACGGTTCTGAATGTTTCAATATACAACTCAAACAACAAAATCATTGGTCTTGTTATTCTTTCCATTTTTTCCTGAGTGGAAATTGATTTGCAGAGAAACAAAGAGAAGCTTCTTGGATAAATGTCAGCAAGTGGTAGAGGTAAAATATTTAGAGACTGACAAATCAAATAATTAATCAAAAGGATAACTAACACTGTAAGGAAAAATGGCTGTGGATATACAGTCCACGGAAGAGGAATTTGCCATAGATAACAAAACAAAATGGCAGCCTACAGGATGGGAAAAAAATCTTCACCAACCCAACATCAGACAGAGGTCTGATCTCCAAAATATACAATAAACTCAAGAAATTGGTCATCTAAAGAACAAATAATCCAATAAAAAAATGGGGTATAGACCTAAACAGAGAGCTCCCAACAGAGGAATCTAAAATGACTGATAGACACTTAAAAAAATGCTCAACCTCCTTAGTTATCAGAAAAATGCAAATCAAACAACTCTGAGATTCCATCTTACACCTGTAAGAATGGCCAAGATCAAAAATACTGATGACAACTTATGCTGGAGAGGATGTGGGGTAAAGGAAACATTCCTCCATTGCTGGTGGCAGTGCAAACTGGTACAGCCCCTTTAGATATCATTATGATGACTTCTCAGAAAATTAGGAAAAAGCCTACCTCAAGACCCAGCAATACCACTTTTGGGTATATACCCAAAGGATGCTCAATCATATCACAAGGACATGTGCTCAACTATGTTCATAGAAGCATTGTTTGTCATAGCCAAAATCTGGAAACAGCCTAAATGCCCCTCGACCGAAGAATGGATAAGGAAAATGTGGTACATTTACACAATGGAGTACTACAAAGCAGAAAAAAATAATGACATCTTGAATTTTGCAGGCAAATGGATGAAGCTAGAAAACATCATATTGAGTGAGGTAACCCAGACCCAGAAAGACATTTATCATATGCACTCACTCATAAGTAGTTTTTAAACATAAAGCAAAGAAAACCAGCCTACAAATTACAATCCCAGAGAGCCTAAACAACAATGAGGACACTAAAAGAGATATACATGGATCTAACCTACATGGGAAGTAGAAAAAGACAACATTTCCTGAGTAAATTTGGAGCATGGGGACTATGGGAAAAGGTAGAAGGGGAGGGGAGAGTAAGGGAGGGGAGTGGAGAAAATACATAGCTAAATAAAAACAATTTAAAAAGAAAGAAAATATGAGCACTTGCTCATTTTAACTATTAGTAATGAAATGCAAACTAAAATGGTAAGATCCATTAAAATTAACAAGGTTTTTTTTGTATATCATTATCGACTGGGACTTTTTACACATCTGTCCATCAGGAAAGGTTAGAAATGCCAAGCTTTCCTAATCAAGAGCTAAGGAAATTACTTCAGATATACAAATAAGTAACACATACAGATATTCACAGAAGCGTAGGACATAGAACTTATAAATGAGAAAACCTGTAATTGGGTTAGCTTCAGAGAACCTGTTCAACCTGAAAGAAATTTGTATGTGGGTGATACAAGCCTGAAACTCTATTATATATTGTTTATGACTATACACATACAAGCTAAACATTTCAGAGATAGGAACATTCACAGGGATTTTGAATGAGTAATTATCTCTGAGAAGGGAAAGAGAAGAACTGAGAATGAACTTTATTTCTCAGGAAAAATATTCTAGGAAACAAACTGGGGAAAACATTATCTCCTATGGAGTGTGAAAAATGGGAAGGGGACTTGAGTGGTTTTGAAGAGAGACACTACAAAATAGAGGACAATAAAGGCAGATATGACCATGAAATGGAGATGTTGTCCAATGAGTATTGAAGAAGAAAGAATATTTTCCCTGGGATTTTGGGAAAGGAGAGAAAATAAAGTGATGTTCAAGTCTGGTAAGTAAAATTCTTAAAATGTTGGGCCCTAAGACCAAACCACAAAAATTCATTCTCAATTTTAGTATTTTCTTTAACCTATCTTTTCACTCCACACAAATCCTCCATGTTTTTCACAGACTGTTTTGCTTATGTATTGGCCTGTGAAAGCAGCTATGATAACCCTTGCAAAGCATAAAAAGAGCAGGTAGGTAAGGGGCTGGATTTATAGTCGAAATGGAGGAACTCTTAATGTAAGAACCCTTTGCCAGAGACAGCAGAGGAAACGATGAGGGTGTACACAAAGTGCTCCAAAGGTGAATCTGGGCAAGGAGGGCATTTGTATAAGAATAAAATCAAAAGAAAAAACAAAGATAAAGAAGACGCAAACTAAGATACACTGTGAAACAGCACATAAGTGGATCTTGGTGAGGCATGTGATGTCCAAATCATCTTTGCTAAATAGATGAATTTAGTGTCTTCTATAACGTTCTGCCTCTTCATACCAGGAATTCTACTCCTACTTTGAACATTGCCTCATCTCTGTTTTGAATTATTCCTCTGTCTTCTGCAGTCCCCCTGGGTATTCTGAATTCTTTTCTTTGGGATCAGCCTGAGGAAACTTTTGTCAGTCTGCTTCTGACCTTGGCAAGTCCTTCTCCCTCATAAAGGAAAAGGTCTCCATTGCCAGCTTTTTTTGGTTGAGCCAAAATGATCTTTCTATCCATTTTAGAAAGCTTCTATCCATTTTCCCTTCAAGTAAAATCATATTATCTTCCCCCCAAGCTTTATAAACTGTTAATTTTAATTTGCTCAGATCAAGTATGGTCCTGCTGTTCGATTACTGAATAAGGCTACATCTTCAGAATGAGAGGGCAATTTATTGATGCAGTCAATTCTGTAAAATTCTCCCTTTATTTTTCATCAGGGGAAAAATGTCCAACTCATTTCATCCTGAATAAGGTGGCAGATGAGCTATTTCAATTGAACTATCTGATCAATCCGGTCAGATAAGTGGTTTTACTGTTTCTCTCAGTTGAATTAATTAGGTGTTTAATTGAACTAAACAGATGCATAAGTTTGTTGAGTATTGCATGAACAAAACCACAGAGAAAATCAACACCTCAAAGTGCAATTATATAGACAAAATGGCTTAATTTTGTTCACATCTGCAACTAAACTTTGAATTTTTTATACTTAGGTTTCTTATGTAAATTGTAATTCATTCCCATGTATGCTGGACAAGCCGGGAGTCTGGTCAATAGTTACTGCAAGATATGGAACTGGAGGGATCAATAAAGAATTTGTCAAAGCTTTGGTGGAAATTGCATTAAGTTTATTCATAAAATAGACATATTTAGATCAAGATTTATAGAGATTTGATATGCAAATACGCACTAAGGTTCAGTGAGTTCCAGAGATGAAAGGATGGCGTTTCCACCTCCTGTGCATCCTACAGTTTGGAAATCTATGCCAGTGAGACACAGAATGTACTGTTCTTGCTCAAAAACAGATTTTAAATAAAAAATATTCTCATAACCAGAACAGAATGAGAGTAGTTTGTATTCATGTGCTTCTCAAATAAGACTCAATTATACACCTAAAAAGAATTGTTTGTATAGTTCATCCTGATATCCTCAGTATTGAGTATACACTAAAGAAGTTTTCTTTTTGTGTTACAAGGTGTATTTTCGTGACAAGATTGTGTGTCCTTGTGTTGGTACCTAGTATACATGACTAAAAGTCTGAACAGGAAAGAAAGGATTCCCAGAAGCTGAGAAACAGAGGGTATGAAGAGGTATGGAAAGAATGCAAAACTTCCTTTTCATTAAGAGTCTAAGTCCCTTTCTTATTTTGGGAGGATATTTTAATATAGCTGTCTGGCAGGCATGTCCAATCTGCAGGCCACAGGCCACATAGCAAAAAAAAAAAGATAGCTATGAATCAAGACAACACAAATAATAACTTATTAAAACATGAGGTTGGGTCTAGAGAGTTGAGAGTTGACTGTGAAGTTATTAGTACTTGCTGCTCATCCAGAGGTTCCAAGTTTGGCTCTCAGGACCCACATTGGATGGCTCACAACTATGTGAAACTAATTTTAGCTCCAAAAGATCCAATACCTTTGTCTAGCCTCCATAAGTACCTGTACACGTGTGTGTGTGTGTGTGTGTGTGTGTGTGTGTGTGTGTGTGTGTGTGTGTGTGTACAGAGATAGAGCTGGGAAGGTGTTGCATTATTTTGTTGCTCTTATAACTCAAATGTAGGGTCTCATGTATGGATTTTGTAGATGATGATGTCATATTGCAATTTCAAATTGTTGAGCATACCTGCTAAACCATAGAATAGAGGAGGAATGCAGGCCTTGACTTAGAGAATTCAGGATTCATGAAAATGCCACAAAATAGAGATCTTCGTATATGAGGATAAAAAAACTATCATGGTTCTATGAGGATATTGAAGTGACAGACATGGATATTGGATAATCAACTGACACTATTATCTAAATTGATTTTCTAACCTATTTATCTATGGTGGGAGAAAATAAAGCAAAAAGAGAAAAGAATAAAAAATTATAATGCATAATAAACTGTGTACACAGCCTCACAAACCAGTCAATGCTGGTCTAAGAGTTGAAATCTATCTTCCACCCCTGAATTTAGTTCTGCAAATTCTTTGTTCTTTAAAAATCCATCTGAATTCCTCTGGAATTACATTCCATTTTGGTTTTCTTTTGTGCACAGAGCCAACATGTCTGCTATCCTTTTCAACCTTGTTAAAGTTTTGCTGTGAGTTACGGATATTTCTCACCAACCAGCAAAGGTTTCACTTGCTGCAGATGAATTACCATAAACCAGTGAAGAGAGAATAATAAAAGCATATTGAGATGTGGGTGTCAGGCAGCAAGTTAGAATTACCCATTAGTTACATGACTTGCTCCCACACATCAGCTTATCTATGTGCTCCATTTCAATATGTGCCTCAGCACAATCTGAAATCAAAGCGTGTCATGAACTATCAGGGTCATCTGCAAACAGTCAAAATTGCTTATGCTAAATCCATAAATGCCAGCGGTCTTCAACACAAATGCTAGCCATTAATAAACTTGACAGAATATGTAAAATCCAATTATTATAACAATTTGAAGTAAAAAAAATCCCTTCTAAGGGAAGAGTTGCTAAAAATATGCTTGAGAATTGTCAGATATTCAGAGCAGATTTAGAAGCCTCGTTTGCACCTTCTTGGGTGCTTATTTGATGTGGGAGACTAAAAATGTCCAGAGTTCTATAACATCTACATTCTCTGATGTAGAGGAAGTATCTCTCACTCTTAAGGGCTGCTTTTGGAAGACATTCAGCTACCTTTGTCTTGACAGACATATCTAACTAGCTTCTAAGGGATCTTTGAACATGCAAAGAACAAATGCAATAGAAGAAAATAAGATCAAATAGGTCAGTGTGACAACACTCCAGCATCTTACAGTGTGCACAGTGTATGCACCTCTCCCATGCAGAGGAAGGCACTTTCCTTTGGATGTAATTTTTCTTTTCTTTTACAACTTAAAAAAAAATCACATTCATCTTCCTCCCCCACAACCCTTCCCAGAACTACCCTTTCCCATACCCACCCAACTTTGTGCCCTTTTGCTTTATATGTTTTTAAGCACCATGAAAATCATGGATAGATCAAATCCCAGCATGAAGATGGGAGTTGTATACGTAATCCCACCCCTAGCCATAGAACTACTGTTAATTATTAGCTGTTGGGAGGGAGAGAGACAGTTTTCTCTAAAAGTGTAGACCTTGCTAAGCAGACCATACTCCAATAGAAGACCACACATCCAAGAATATTTGGGCAGCACAAATTGGTCTTTGAAGATTACAAAACAAAACAAAACCTAACAAACAAACCATTAGTAGAATTTTGATGACTAGCAGAGGAAAAAAGGAGTATTACCCAAGGATGATTTTCTCTCAATGGTCCTGAAGCCAAATAGCTGAAAATACCAAGAAGCCATAGCCTAAATCCAGGGTCCTTTTCCCAGATAATGAGACTAATTTCATGCAAAGATCAATATGGGTGGTTAAGAAGTTAAGCTGTTAGCTCTATAGATATGTCAGATTAAGTTAGAAAGGAGGATACTTACCAACACAAAATTAATTAGCTTTGAAAAACATCACTTTTGATCTTGCTTTCATGGGTTACATAATTTTGCAGTAACAAATTAACCACGATATTTAGTTGGATGTATATAAAGACACAAAGATGTCTCAGAATTTACAATTATTTGGCAGGAAAGCTGTAATAAAAATATGTTCAGCTGTTTGCCCAGAACATTTAGAAGTGAAAGTTACTAAGCTCCATTGGATTTCAGTACTAGGGCTGTGAGGTCAACTTCCCTCACTAAAACATTTCCCACACTACTACAAGTCGTGATTATTTTTATCTCACTAACAACCAAACCATATGAGGATTCTCATATAAACTCACATCTAAAGAACAGAATGAAGTGGTGGACCAAGATGGACAGGCTCGCAGAGTATGTGGCTCTACAAGGATCTAAGGATTCTTCAGATCTGCCAACTGGGGAGGAAGACATAAGGTATATTTTCTATAGTCTGTTCTGTGCCCATGTCATTTAATAAGTCAAAGAATACAAATTTTCCCAAAGCTGATAGACTTTCTTTTTACTACAGCAAGTATTAATTTTCTTCTAGATTAACTGTTAACCATCTTTAAGTTTGTGCACCCCATTATCAGAACTATCATTATATAAACACCACTGAGTCCTTACTGTGTGACAGATATTCTACAAAGTATCTAACACAAATTGTTTATTCAATTCTTTAAACACTAACAGGTACATATAAATGATGCTTCAGAAACTGGTAAACAATTTATTTAATTTCAAGTATAAGAACACATGAACTCAATTTTCTCTGACACCAAGCACAATGTCCTTAATAAATATCACTTTTACTCTAAGTCCTATTATGTATATTACCTATCTGGCCTAACCCACTTCATGTATTGCTATGACTTTTGGTTCATACTAATTTCTTTCCTAGTTTAATGGTTCCATAGTAGCTCTCATACTATTTTCAATCACCGTGTGTGTATGCACATGTGTGTTGAGTGTACTTATTAGTGTGGGTGTAGGCATGTGTGCATTTGTGAATATGTGTGTATGCATGTGGAAGTCCAAGGCCAATATTGGATGCCATTTTTGTATTGTTTTCTACCTCTATTTTTTAAGAGAGTCTTGCACTGAACCTGATGCAATTCAGCTAATCAGACATGCCAATGAGCTTCAGGGCATTTTTCACAATTGCCCCTCCAGCCTCAAGACATTGATGGCGGGTACATGCAGCTACGTCTGGCTTCTTATATAAGTTTTGGGTATCTAAACTTAATACCTAATATTTTCTTGGTAGGTACTTTACCAGCTGAACAGTCATTAAAGCCCACAATCATATTTTTTCCTATGTCATCATTCTTTTTCTAGCTTTATCAGGCTAAGCTCTGGTAATCTGCTGTTTTCGCTCCAATAGCTCCAACCAATTAGCCCACAGCAACAAGTAGGCTTTCAAATCTTTGATTTGAGAAAGAGGGGATATCTAAATATTGGAGATTAGAAACAAAAGGAAAGTTGGAAAAGGTCAAAGAAAATCCTGCATCAAGTTTTCAAGCTTAGAACTAATAGGTACTATTGTAGTCAGAGTTCTAAAAGGAAGTGAAGTTATAGACATATATAATATATTAAATTATATATAATATACATTGTATATTACAATATGTACAGCTGCCAATACCAAAGTTATATTTAAATTTAAAAAATTAGTTAGTTAATTAATTATTAGGGGGAATGTATAGGTGCCATAATATGTATGTGTGGAGGTCAGAGGACAAATTTCTTGGTCATTTTTTCTTTCACTATGTGGGTCTCAGGGACAATACTCAGGCCATCAGTCCTATTGGCAAGTGTTCTTATCTACTGAGCCATTCTGCTGACAACTGAGGTATCTTCTAAACTCTATGCAAGTGATTCCCAAACTTTCTAATGCTTCAACCCTTTAATACAGTTCCTCATTTTGTGATGACCCCAAACAATAAAATTCTTTTTGTTGCTAATTCATAATTGTAATTTTTCTAGTGTTATAAAAGGTAACGTCAGCATCTGTGTTTTACTATGGTCTTAAGCAACCCCTGTGAAAGGGTCATTTGATTCTCAGAGGGGTCATGACCTAGAGGTTGAGAACCACATCCTTTATCATGAAGGGATGTTGCATTTTATTCAAACCTTTTTCAGCATCTAATGAGATGATCATGTGGTTTTATTTTTCAGTTTGTTTATATGGTGGATTATGTTGACAGATTTTCATATGTTGAACCATCACTGCATCTCTGGGATGAAGCTGACTTGATCATGGTGGATGATGGTTCTGATGTGTTCTTGGATTTGATTTGCCAGTATTTTATTTAGCATTTTTGCATCAATGTTCATGAGTGAGATTGGTCTGTGATTCTCCTTCTTGGTAATGTCTTTCTGGGGTTTGGGTATCAGGGTATTTATAGCCACATAAAAAGGGTTTGGCATTGTTCCTTCTGTTTCTATTGTGTGGAATAATTTGAGGAGTATTGCTATTAGTTCTTCTTTGAAAATCTTGTAGAATTCTGAGCCAAAACCATCTGGTCCTGGGCTTTTGTTGGTTGGAAGACTTTTAATGACTGTTTCTATTTCTTCAGCATTTATAGGTCTGTTTAATTTGCTTATCTGGTCTTGATTTAATTTTGGTAAGTGATATTTATCCAGAAAGTTGTCCATTTCCTTTAAGTTTTCCAATTTTGTAGAGTACCCATTTTGAAATATGACCTGATAATTCTCTGTATTTCCTCAGTGGAAAGTACACTTGAACGCATTGGCAAAGGAGACCACTTCCAAAGTCTAACCCCAGCAGCACAGACACTGAGAGAAACAAATAAATGGGACCTTCAGAAACTGAAAAGCTTCTGTAAAGCTAAGGACACGGTCAACAAGACAAAACGACAGCCTACAGAATGGGAAAAGATCTTCACTAACTCCACATCAGACAGAGGTCAGAACTCCAAAATATACAAAGAACGTAAGAAATTGGTCATCAAAAGAACAAATAATCCATTAAAAAATGTAGTATAGACCTAAACAGAGAACTCTCTACAGAGAAATCTAAAATAGCTGAAAGACACTTAAGGAAATGTTCAACATCCTTAGTCATCAGAGAAATGCAAATCCAAACAACTCTGAGATTCCATCTTACACCTGTAAGAATGGCCAAGATCAAAAACACTGATGACAACTTATGCTGGAGAGGTTGTGGGGAAAAGGGAACACTTCTGCATTGCTGGTGGGAATGCAAGCTGGTACAGCCTTTTTGGATGTCAGTGTGGTGATTTCACAGAAAATTAGGAAACAACCTTCCTCAAGACCCAGTAATACCACTTTTGGGTATATATCCAAAGGATGCTCAATCGTGCCACAAGGACATGTGCTCAACTATGTTCATAGCAGCTTTGTTTGTTATAGCCAGAACCTGGAAACAACTTAAATACCCCTCAACCAAAGAATGGATAAGGAAAATGTGGTACATTTACACAATGAAGTACTACACAGCAGAAACGAATAACTACATCTTGAATTTTGCAGGCAAATGGATGGAGGTAGAAAACATTATTTTGAGTGAGGTAACCCAGACACAGAAAGACAATTATCACATGTACTCACTCATAGGTGCTCTTTAAACATAAAACAAAGAAAACCAGTTTACAAACCACAATCCCAGAGAAGATAGACAACAATGAGGACACTAAGAGAGACTTACATAGATCTAATCTACATGGGAAGTAGAAAAAGACAAGAGCCCCTGAGTAAATTGCGATCATAGGGACATTGGGGGAGGGTTGAATGGGGGAGGAGAGAGGCAGAGAGGGGAGCAGAGAAAAATGTAGAGCTCAATAAAAAATCGATTAAGAAAAAGAACCACATCCTATCCTTCATGTAAATTATCTCTTATACAACTGGTTTATAAAATCATACTCGATCCCTAGTATTGACAAAATGAATATTGTATCTACCTTTGAGGGCCTAACATTTTTGGATAATGTCCTATATTGTATCAGGGTTGTTGTGTACTTTACGGGAAAAAATACTTAACCTTTTTTAGTGTGTCTGTTAAAATTTTGTTCCTTTCTGTTTGTACAAATCAAAGATTAGCTATTGAAATTCAGTTAAACAAAATCCTGCTCATGTATTGGTATTATTTGTATTTGAGTTCTAAAACCTAGACAATTATAGATCCACTCACTTGTCCTTAGAGGCCCAAGCTCAGGTACAAAAGAGGCTATAGACAGGTGAACTCAATAAAGGGCAAGATAGAATTGCTCCTGTCTTTTTAGTCTCTCTGGGTAAAAGAAATACACTTAAAGAAAATGAAGAGTGGTAATGTGTAAGCAGAGATTGCTCAGTGGTTTCACAGCTGCCCAGACCTGAATAATCACACAAAACCTATATTCATTACAACACTGTTTAACCCAGAGCTTAGTAGTATTCCTAGATAACTCTTATATCTTAAATTAACCCATTTCTATTCATCTATGTATCACCACGAGGCTGTGCCCTACCAATAAGGTTCTGGCAGATGTCCTTTTCCTTCGGCAGCTACATGGTATCTGTCTGACTACTATATATATATATATATTCTGCTAAGTCATTGGCCAAAACATCTTTATTTTTTTATATGTTTTTTTAATATTTTTATATGTTTTTTTCAAAAAACCACATATACAGAAGAACATCCCCATTTTCTGTCTAAATAGAAAGGAAGGTTTTAACTTTAACATAACAAAATTACATATAACAAAACAGGTATCAAGCTAGAATTACAGTTACAAAATTTCTTTGTGAATCTAAGGTTTTATATTTCATTTATCTTTTATAATAACTAAAGAAAACTATCATTGTAACTATTTGTCTTCAACTCCATCAAAGACTCCAGAAGGATATAATATTACCTGAGTAAACAGGAAGTGCATTGTAAGCATTTCCAAAGTTCTAGAATTGACAGAGGCATCTCATTGCCTACACAGTCACCCAAAGTTCTTCTGTAACATTGGGGCATCATCTTCAGCCTATAGGCCCATATTATCTGGCAGACTTTTCCATGGAGCAGGAAATTTGAAAGACTGTTTCACCTATATTAGCAGCTTGTCCTGCAGAATGTCTGGCAGTTTCTTCTGTGAAGCAGGAACCCTAAAGAACCATCCCATTTTTGGAATGTTCAGCAGTCACTTTTCTGTGGGTTCTGCATGTCCTCTTTATAACACATACCATCAAGAAGTCCAGGCTAGAGTGGTTTCTTGCCCAAGTGGCTAACAAACTCCATAATAAGTTTCTTCAATGCCCATCAACCTTTCTGAAATAATTGCTGCTGCCAGAAGCAGACATGTCTCACTGTCAAGAAAAGTCTAAGATCTTAAAACATTTTAAATGCCATATTCTGTATGTCTTTGAAGTGTTAAGATTATCTATCTAACTGAATTATATCCCTACATATCTAGAAAACCTAACTAACATGACTACAAGTTTGACCATTATAAATAACTATTTATCTATAATTTTAAGTATGCATTATATTTTTAAATGAGCTGCACAAACACATTATACCTTGCACAAAAGTAGAAATATACATATAACAAAATTAACCTTAAATTTGTATCAATAAACTAAAGTCCATACCAGTGTAAAGCATTCATTTCTATATCATATACCCATTTAAATGAAAACAGACATTTATAAATAATCATTTTGGCAATCTAGGCATTGTTTTCTACAAACTGTTTCCTACTGTTTGTTGGGCAAAGTATTTTAGGATTCATGGAGACCTTTCAGTGGGTTTTGTTCTATCAAACCACTTTAGCCTGGAAGGAATCCACAGGTTCTTATCCTTTAAGGAAACAAAAGCAGAATCTCTTTTCCAAAGTAACATAGCCTTAGACTCAAATTTTAAAGTCAAGATACCTTTCAAATATATATGTTGGTTTAGCTTAGCAGCCCATACAATGAAATGTCTCTCTGTACTTAGCTCATTCACAGTCAAGAATTTAAAAAAATATATCCATACTGTCTGTATATATTCTATCTTTATGTGGCTTATTTTAAACTCTATTACTTTTTAATAATTATTTTATTATCTTTACTCCTTTAATCTATGACTACTCTTGGAAGAGAGAGGGGAAAAAAGAGTAGACAAGAGTAGTCATAGATTAAAGATAATAAAATAATATATATTTTTAAACACACTGTGACCTGTTTCGAGGTTTATGTTTGTCGGAATCTGTCCTATCTGTATCATTTTCTGACCAGGGTTACCTTTGTTTTTTTAAATGCAAAGCCGGCATGGCTAAGAGCAACTCCATGGCCCTATCTGCTGGCTTTGTCCTGTTCAACACGGCAGAGGTATATTCACCTCCTCTGACAGTCACACTCACTGCCCCAGTTTGAAGGATGCAGTGGGTCTACGTCACTGTTAATCAACTTGTAGCACTCTTCTCACAAACCCCATATAAGTGCAAGACCTCCCCGCAAAGAACCAGATTTCATGCTGCCAGCACAAACCAGGAAGCTGCCATTTCTTAAAGAAGCTGCATAGTTTTTGTTGCTAATGCTGGAGTCAAGAAGCCTTCTCTTAAAGGAAGCGTTCCTCTGCTTGTCTCTAGCAAACAGAGTCCACCCAAGAAAATGCTACTACCAAGAAGCAGTACTTGACTCTGTTCTTTTGTGCCTAGAATTCCTTCCAAAGCTCTCTCAGGTTTTACGTGGATAAACATAGTTGGTCCATTTTGGTGCAGTTATGTAAGTGGATACTACTCGTTTGTTTCCAGGCCTCCCAGACCCAAATAATCACACAGAAACTATATTATTGTTTGACCAATAGTTTAGGTATATTTTTAGCTAGCCCTTACATCTTAAACTAACCCATTTCTATTAATCTGTGAATTGCTGAGAGGTTGTGGCCTACCAGTAAGGTTCCAGTGGCGTGTTTCTCCTTCGGCAGCTACAAGGTGTCTCTCTGACTCCATCTACTGTCTCTCTCTCTCTCTCTGTGTTCAGATTTCTTGCCTGATTTTACTCTGCTAAGTCAGAAGCCAAAACAGCTTTATTCATTAACCAATAAAAGCAACAGGTATACAAAAGGACATCCCACATGAGTAATGTTGGATTGAGCCAACTTTTATTCTCTTGGAAAAATATTTATAGGTAAGTCACTCTAGTATTTCTTCAATGCACTATAGGTAGTCTTAAGGTCTGCCTTTTGATGAAATGCAAGAAGAAGAGAGTCTTGACACAATTCTAAAACTCAAAAGTTTATGAGTAGATCAGTGATCTTTGTTTAAAAAAATATTCTTTAGGGCTGGAGAGATGGCTCAGTGGTTAAGAGCACTGACTGCTCTTCCAGAGGTCCTGAGTTCAATTCCCAGCAACTACATGTGGCTCACAAACACCTATAATGAAATCTGGTGCCTTCTTCTGGCCTACAGGCAGGATACTATACAAATAAATTTTAAAAATTAAAAAAATATTCTTTAGGGTGGAGTGTTCATTGGTATAAATAGCATAATCCCATTTCTCTGAGAGGGAGGATTTGCCAAAACACATTTGATGTGAAACCTGCTGATTAGCTCAGCTCCACTCAAAAATACATGGGCTCAGGCCTACTAACTCAGAGGTCCCAGAGTTGTGTTCAGACCCAAAGAGGTCCTGGCTCAAGCCTACTCTCTCAGAGGTGCTAGATTTGTACCTGGACCTGCAGAGGTATCTTGTTGTAAGGAGGCCACTTGTTCATTTCCCACCCACCCAGACTCTCAAAATAATCACACAGAAACCATATTATTTAAACCACTGCTTGGCCCATTCACTCTAGCTTCTTATTTGCTGACTCTTATATCTTAATTTAACCCATCTCCATCAATCTGTGCATTACCACGAGGTTGTGGCCTACCAGCAAAGTTTTAGCACATCTGTCTCCAGCAGCAGCTCCATGGCTTCTCTTCCTCAGTCCTTCTTTCTCCCAGCGTTCAGTTTAGCTTTCCCTACCTAGCTCTGTTCTATCCTATCAGACCAAGCCAGTTTCTTTATTCATTAACCAATAAAAGCAACACATAGACATAAAGACCTCTCTCACCATTCTCTGGCTCCTGCCTACTCTCTCTGAGGTCCCAGACTTGCTCCTGGACCCCCAGAGGTCTCTGGTTCTAGTTTACTCCCTCAATGGTTTCTCCCTTGTATCTGCTTCTGTGGAATTCATTGACTCAGGCCTGCTCCAGCCTAGGTCACTGGCTCCGTCCTGTTTTCGTAAATGCCCCTGGTCTGGGCCTGCTCCTGCAGAGGTCCCTGGCTTGGATCTGGCCCTGCAAAAGTCTCTGGCTCTGGTCTACTCCTTTGGCGGTCCCAGACTTGTGCCCAGACCCGCAGAGGTTCTAGAGGTTGATTTGTGTCTTTACCAAGACTGCAAAAGTTAACCAGTTTGTACACATGTGATGCACATAAATTTGTTCAGGTAATACACATACAAATAAATAAAGTTTTGATGCTTCATTGAAATATTTTACCAGACAGCAACTTCACCAGGTATGCAAATCACCTACTGTTAACTACCTATTAAGCACATTCATAGGAAAATTTTTCTTAAAATTTTTCTAGTAATGAGAAAAAATCTTTGCTTTAGTAGTTTGGATGACATGTTTCCCATAGTCTCTGGCATTTTCATACTTGGACCCCAGTTTTTAGCACTGTTTGGGTAAGTTTAGTAGGTTTGGCCTTTCTGGAGGAACTATGTCATTGAGGCTAGCTGGGCTTTGGGAGTTTGAAGACTTATGCCACTCCCAGATCATTCTCTCTGCTTCAGACTTATGGTTCAAGAGATGAGACCTCAGTTTCATGTCACCATATTTTTTAATCTATCATCATGGCTTTTAGCCCTCAGCAACCATAAGCCCAAATAAACCCTTCCTTCTGTGAGTTATTCATGGTGTTTTATCCCACAAATAGAAAAGTAATTCATGAACATCCTAATATATATTTTTAAAAGTTGCTATTATGCATACTTCAACTAGAAGGTAAATTATATTTTTAATTATTGCTCTTATTTCACTAATATAATTATTTCATTTCTCCCTTCCCTTTCCTTCCTACAAGCCTCCCCATACACCCCTCCCTTCAAATTCATGGCTGCTTTTTCATTAGTTATTATTACATACATATAAATATGCATACACATTCCTAAATATATAAATACAACCTGTTCAGTCTGTATAATATTACCTATATATATGTTTTCAGGCCTCACCATTTGGCATTGGATAATCAGTTGCTGTACTCTTCCCTGGGGAAGACTATTCCTCTCACTCTCAGAATTCCTTAGTTGCCCAAAGTTCTTTGTGTAGGGTTAGGCCTTATGAACTTTATCTAAAACACTTTAGCATGTCTATTTTTGTTGTATTGGTTCAGCTCATTTTTAGCCAGTCATGTTAGTGAAACTTCATGGGTGTAGTTTCTGACATTGTGAGGAGACACAATCTCACAGCAAACTCTCCAATTTTCTGGCATTTACAATATTTCCTTTCCTCTTCTGCAATTATCCCTGAGCCTTAGGTATAAGAGTTGTATTATAGATGCATCCATTTGGACATGGCTCCACAACACTGTATTTTGTTTGGCTGTGCTTTTATGTAAATGTTATTGTCTATTACAAAGAGAAATTTACTTGATGAGGGGTAGATATGAAGATAAATATTTAGAAGACAATTGTTGGTTAGGGTTATCCATGAAGTTATCACTATTTTTACCCTTTTTAGTGGTTCTGTTTCAAGAGACAATAGGTCAATGTGCTTGGCTATACATCATAAAACCAGTGTACCGAAGCAAATTTGTTCCTTAATGGAGGTATCACAACGCTATACATTACAGGCTTTTGGCACTGCCCTTGCTTGCTCCCCAAGTGTGGAAGGTAAATTCCTATTGCTAATGACATCATGCACTTTAGACACAGAGTTCACGGGCTCCTGAACTAGAACTGATTTGTAAGCCTCTTCCATGAGGACTAGTTTTCATGGTATGAGGAGTTTCTCTGAAAGCTTCCAGAGGAAGGTAGCAACCAATAGTCCTGTCCAGGTATGACACCTATGAGCCACAACAACAAGTGGCATGGCACAATAACCCAAAGGGTGCAGTAGTGACACATACACATTAGTAATAACAAACTACTGTGTAATTGGACTTAAGACATCCTTAAGCAGGGGGAAATAATGCCTAGTACTGGATACCTAGCCACATCCTAGGGCTAGTGAACTCAAGAATCTTGGAGGAAAACTTACAAGTGCCACTTTACTAGCAGGTAAATTTTAGAAAACTAGGATTACAAATGTTTTGATTTAGGGCTATAAAGATGTCTCAGCAGTTAAGAGTACTTACTACTCTTCAGATTGGATAAATTATTACCATTTGCATATCTCATATGTGTTTTAGATCCAGAATATATGGAAAATTCCAATCACTCAATTTGAAAAAGACCATTCAAACCCTAAATGGGCAGAGTATCTGAATGGAGATTTATCCAATGAAAGACATGAATGACGAGGGGAACCAGTAAGGAACCACTCTTTATGTCCTACAGTGCCTGTGACTTTAAAAAAGAAACAAGTACAGGGATAATGTGGAAATACTTGCAGGCAGGAAGAACATATTGCCTCTGGGGAAGACAGTTTAGCCTTTCCTCAAAGAGTTTAAAATAGAATAGACTTAGGACCTTCCTATGTACCTATCGTAACCAACTTTCAAGTACCTACTTTAGAGAATACAGACATCTGGACATGATATGGCTGCTATGTACATCATCTCACAGCACCTATGGTTACCTGCACAAGAAACATGCAACATCAAACCAATCAAATTCCCAAAATCGATGGAGAAGGGGCCCCAAGGCCTCATCTTTAGTGGTGAGGCTATTGGTAGTTAATGACTACTGAGAAAGAGAAAGTCACTTTCCTTTGTGGATGTTACTGCTGGTTGGTTGCCCATAGGTATATGAGTTCAAACAGAGATCACTGATGGGGGAACACCAAATGTTATAAAAATAGCAAATAAACAAAGGGGGATGTGAAGTTAAGAGGGTGTTTCAGTAGAGGTGCACTACAGATAGCTATATGGATATGATCAAATTAATTACATCAAAATGTTAAATTTTCAAGGAATAAATAAAAATATTACTTTGCAAAAATGTATCTAGTATAGGGCATTAGCCTTATATAACCCCATATATAAATAAAACCTAGAATGAAAAAAGCCAAGGACAAATTAAAGGCTCATGGGGATTTGATTTAGAGTAATGGGATTTATTGTTCATTGGGGATAAAATAATTTGAATTAGTATGGATTTTTGCTGTATTGATACAAGTTTAAGGTCAATTTTGTTATATGTATTTCTAATCTTGATTAAGGTATTGTGATTGTGTAGTTCATTTAAAAATGTAATATATAGCTTTGTCCCACGGAGCCGAACAGAGAGGAGCGGGCAACCCTCAGTAGGCCTGCTTTTGGGACCGAGAACCTCGCCCAACTAGCTTCCGCGGATTCATCTGGACCCTGTCCCGGCTGCACCTGAGCTCGGCCCACCCGGGCTGAGGCCTTGGGGGAAGGACGAGTCCCCTGCTAGGGGGTCTCCTTTGTCCCACGGAGCC
>PVIU01011608.1:0-32260 GCA_004026605.1 Ondatra zibethicus
TGTCCCCTTCCATGTAGTCACTGCCCCCTTCTGTGTAGTCACTGCCCCCTTCTGTGTAGTCACTGTCCCCTTCCATGTAGTCACTGTCCCCTTCCATGTAGTCACTGCCTCCTTCCATGTAGTCACTGCCCCCGTCCATGTAGTCACTGTGCCCCCTTCCGTGTAGTCACTGTGCCCTTCCACGTAGTCTTAGGGTGTTTCCCTTTCTTTGGAGCCAGTCCATGTGGACTTTCTATCAGGGTAGGCAGACTTCCATGTGTGTGCATGTAGGCAGGATCTCACTACATAGACCAGGCTGGCCTCATACAGTCTTCCTGTGTCAGCCTTCCAAGTGCTGGGATTCTAGGCATGTATAACCACATCTGGCTAGACTTCTTGTCTAGCAGCTCAGAGTTCCCAAAAGTCAAATTTCCCAAGACATCTGTAGACTTTGCCAGGCATTGCCTTCTGCAGTATTCTCTTGGATAAACTGAGTTACAGGGCTACGCTAGAGTTTGTATGGAGAAACAATTACATAAGGCAGGGAATGCCCGAAGGCACGGCTCACTCTGTACCAGCCATCCAGAAAGCCTCACTGTGTATACAGAGGTCAGAATATGGAGAAAAGCCAGTAAGAGGCTGTGAAGAGGGCCTGAGACAAGGACACGTGAGGGAAGAGTGGCGTAAGAGTTGAGTGAGCAAAGCCTAGAGGAGTTGGCAATGACGCAGGCAGCCAGGAGCTGGACCACCTTGCCTACAAGCCATGGAAGGGATGCTACTGTCAATGTGACAGGAAACAGGTAGGGAGCTTAATTCTCATCCCCCTCATTGCGGGGTTGAGTTTGGGTTAAAGTCTCCCATGGACCTCTCACGAAGACCCACCAAGACCACCCTGCATCCTCCTCCTGTAATTTTCCACACTCCTCTGCTTGAAGAGTTCTCCATGGCAGTGGTAAGTACTCCGTATTATAAGGACCTGCCTTGTTGGCTGTCTGTCTTTCCCCTCTAAAATGTCAACTCCAAGCAGTCAAGGATCTTGGTCTGCTTCAGCTGTGGGCCCACAACAAATGATGGACTGACGGACTGGTCAGCCCCCCTCTGCAAGCCCCACTGAGTCCAGCACAACGTTCAGTGCACACCACGGCCTGAGCTAATAATGAATGTCTCAATTTGCTCAGCATCACAGTGGCTTTTAGAGTTCCGCTCAGCTTATGCATAAGTCACCTTCCAGTAAGCAATCATACAGGGCAGAAGAAAATGAAAGAAAAGGAAGGCCTTGGAAGCAGTCCAGACAGCAACTGAAGGTCCCAGGACAAACCCTCATTCACCTGATTCAGGTACACTTGATAAGCTGGCTGCAGGACAATGTAGCCTCGAAAGCCCTTGTTGAAGAAGGAGGGGCCGGGACAGGAAGGGAAACAGCTGCTGCCAGCAAAAGGAAAGCAGAAAACCAAAATGGGACCAGGAGGTGCTCTTTCCAAGCAGGCCAGTCCAGAGCCTCGCAGCGGCACAAGCTGGTCTGGGAGCCTCAGCAGGGCCTGAGGCTGTGCCTGTAAACTGAGTGACGACAGTTAATATCTGTAACGATCGTTACAGTGATTTGTTTGTTTGTTTTCTAGACTGGATCTCACTAGGTACCCCAGGTTGGCCTTAAGCTCACTATGTATTCCAGGCTAACCTCAAACTCAGAATCCTCCTGCCTCAGCCTCTAGAGTGCTAGAGGTATGCGCCACCACCTGGATTCATTACATTAATCTCAATCAATAACACATAAAATAATACAATGAAAATTTTTTTCTTTTATGTGTATATGTGAGTACATGCATGTATGTAGATATATCTGTATACCTGATGCTCCTGGAGGCCAGAAGTGGGAACTGAACCCTGGTCTTCTTGGAGAGCAGCAAGTGCTCTTACCAGCTGAGCCATCTCTCTAGCCTCCGTTTAAGACAAGGACAGGCATATATTTAAGGGAAAAATATTCAAAACAGAGACAGTAGCTCTGTGAATAGGTGCTTCCTCTGCTGTAGGCGACATCGTTGAACATGGTCCTGGTTGAGTGTTTTGTCGACTTGACACAAACTGATGTTGTCTGGGAAGAGGGACCTCTGATGGGAAAATGCCTCTATCTGCTTGCCTTTAGGTAAGTTGTGGAGGCTCTTCCTTTCTTGTTTTCATTTTTGTTTGTTTGTTTGTTTGTTTTTTGAGACAAGGTTTCTCTGTGTAGCCACGACTGTCCTGGAACTTGCTCTATAAACCAGGCTGGCCTTGAACTCAGAGATCCACCTGTCTCTTTCTCCCCAGTGCTGGTATTAAATGTGTGGGCCACCATGCCTAGCTTGACTTTTTCTTAATTAATGATTGATGTGGGAGGGTACCGCCCACCGTCGGTGGTACCACCCTTGGGAAGATGGTCTTGCATCATATAAGAAAGCAGGCTGAACAAGCCAGTAAGCATGTTCCTCTGTGGTCCCTGCTTCAGTTTCCGCTCACAGGTTCCTGCCTCAAGAGCCTGCCTTGACTTCCCCGATGATGGATTCTAACCTATAAGCCAAATAAAGCCGTTCATCCCCTAGTTGCTTTTAATCATGGCAATAGATAGCAAGCTAGGACAGTCCCCTACTGGATCCTGCCACCACCCCTGCTTTCCTCCAGGAGCTCCATCTTACTGTCACTGTGAGTCCCAAAAGGTCCATCATGATTGGAGAATGGTCTCCAAGGCTGTCATTTTGGAAAGTGGAACCTTTAAGAGATGAATCTTAGTAGAGGCCTTTGGGTCATGGTGACAGCCTTTGGAGGGGATTGTGGAGTCCCCAGATTCTACCTCTGACTTCCGCTTGGTGACATGACCCATACACACACTTGCTCCTGCTGATATGACACAGCTGGGAGAGAGGACTCTCTCCAGGTGAGAGTAGGTGCAGACACCATGATCTTGGGCCTCTCAAACTTTGAGCTAGTGGGGCACGGTGGCGTGTTCCTTTAATCCCAGCACTCTGGAGGCAGAGGCAGGTGGATCTCTGTGAGTTCCAGGACAGCCTGCTCTACCAATTGGGTTCCAGGACAACCAAGGCTGTTAGACAGAGTAAGCCCTGTCTCAAAAAACCATAAATAAATAAATCAGACTTTGCGCTAAATCACCCTTTTTAGTATAAGTAGTCGGTGAACTTTAGTCTTGATTGTCCGAAGCCAACAGCGTCAGGCATCTGGGTAGGTCTGTGAGGACATTTCAAGAAGGGTTAACTGAAAGAAGACTCTCGCAGTGTGGAAGGCATCTTCCATGGCTATCCCAAACACAGAGATACAAGGAAAGCAGCGATTGCTTTTCCCTGAGTGAACGAATCTGTCCCTGCCTGTTGCTGCTGCCTCCAGCAGATTCCAACTTTGGCTTCCAGTGTGGACCGAAAACTAGCATCTTCCCAGGAATCTTCCAGGCCTTCTGTGCCAAGTTGGGCCTACTAAGGCACCTAGCTTCAAGGACAGAGCCGCTACAGTGAGCCCGTCTCACGTAAGTCAGCTGAGCAATCCCCTTTTATAATACATATACACTCAATGGCTTTGTTCCCCTCAAGAACCCTGCCTAATACACAATCTATGACAGATGTTTTACCATAGCAACAAAAGGCAAGCACTGCCCTTAACTGAGTCCACATTACCCTTCAGCTTCTGCGTAGTGTGCCGTGCAACCTTCTGACCCTGGCGTAAGAGCAGTCAGCTTTGTGGCATCGCACTCCGTGCAGCACCCGGACTCCTCTCTCCCCTTAGGCTCCGCCACCTGCTCAGTGTGCCCTTATGCTATGAGGCACATGAGCCACTTGAAAAGCTCTGAGCCTGAGCTGATTCACAACCTCAGTTAACCCAGCTTTGGTCACGGTCATCCCATCTCAGCTGGCGTTGTCTCAATTCCCGGGGTAGCCGCCAGCGGAAGGCCAAAGCTTTGGAGTCATTTTGGAGTCCTCTCTTCTTCTCAATACCAGGGTAACCACTCAATTACATAAATCAGAACTGCCCCCGGACAAATAAAGATGTATGGCCTATCCATTAACCCATATTCAACCCATCAGCAAACCCAGTTAGTTCTATTTTTAAAAACATAGCCAAGCATCCGGCCATTTCTCACCACCTCCTCCAGCATCCTCCTAGTCCAGGCATTCGTTGTGTCCTGCTTTATTTTTGCAAAGGCTCTTTAATTGGTCTCCCCACTTCCACCCTTGCCTCCCACCCCCAAATCTGTTCTCTCAGCATCCAGAGTAAGTCCCCTGAAACACAAACAAGAACATGTTGGCCCTTAGAGTTCTCCATACTTTCGGCTCTAGTTTGGATTAGTGTTCCCTGAAGGTTCATATAGAAGAAAAGAAGACTTGGTCCCCAAGGTGGTACTGTGGCCCTTTATGAAGTGGAACATTGTGGAAGGTCCTTAGGTCTTTGGAGCTGTGCCCTTGAGGGGACTTGTAGGACCCTGCTGGCGTTTCCCTTTTAGCGTCTGGCTAAGAGGTGAGCTATTTGCTCTGTCGTGTTCTTTTTACTCTTGCCACCCAGCACCCCACCCAAGGCCCAGCTAAATGGATCCACCTCATCTTAGACTATGACCTAAATCGCCATACCCTGCCTATCCCCACCATGACCTGCTCCCAACCCTAAGACTTACTATGTAGCCCAGGCAAGCCTTGGCTACCTTGGCCTCCCAAGTGCTAAGATCGCAAGAATGAGCCACCATGCCTGGCAAAGCTTTTCTTCCTTTGTAAGTTAAGCAGCTCGGGAGTATCCTTATGGTAATGTGAAGATGGTTAATAGTTTCCCGACTCATTCAGAAGGAAAGCTGATGGCTGCCTATAGCAGTGATCTGCTCTCCACCCCGCCGCCACCTCCCTGCTCCCATCTGTCTACACGACTCCCCATCACTTCTCACTCTACACACACTCCACTCATTCTCTACGGATATGTCAAACACATCCCCACTGTGTCTGTCTTTCTGGCCTGCGTCTCTGTTGTTCCCTCTGACTGGAACTCATCCCCAGGTAGCCACAGGGCTTCTTCCCTCATTTCTCTCAGGTTAGATGTCCCTGTCCCCCTAATGCTACCTCCAGTTTATACCAGACCCTCTTTGCCTTAAGGTGACAAACGATGTTTTATAAAAATGGCCATTGCGATTCACATTTTCCCATCAGCTCTTCAAGAACCATTCCCCGATCCAAAAGGGGTGTGAGCTTCCTCCCCTAGAACAGGGACGGCACATGGTGGCTGGCATGGCAGCATTGTCAGGCTTGCTAGCACATACCTTTATTCCCGGCACTCAAAGGTAGAGGCAGGCAGCTCTTTGTGAGTTCCAGGCCAATCAGGGCTATAGACTGAGACCCTGTCTCAAAAAACAAAAAGAGAGAGAAAGAAAAAATGGCAGTGTAGGAAGCAGTGCTGCAGGACTGCCAAACGCTAGTAACCTGTGATTCAGCCTCTGCCTCTTCTTCAGAAGCTGACTTCTTCAACACTGACCCTATCAAGCTGGGTGTGAGGGCACATATTTGTAATCCCAGCACTTGGCTAAGGCTGGAGTATAAACTCAAAGCCAGCCTGGGTTGACTAGTAAGACCCTGTCTCAAACAACAAAAGGTATACCATGTCCCAGATGCTCACATAGATCACACAGACCACAAGAGGTGGATGCATTAGGAAAGGAACGGGAGATGCCATCCAGCAGATAACACTGACCACCAGGTGGGTGACTGATAAAGCCTTCAGACGATGCCCGGGTCCAGCCTTGCAGTCTCCCAGCTGAAGCCCCAGACATCTGAAGGACAGAAAAAGCCATCCTCGGTGCACCTGTGCTGTGCCTTCTCCAAACCCAGACCCACAGAGTCCGTAAATTTTGTCTCATTTAGTGACGCAGTCATAGGAACCGACCACCTCGTTCAGTTTCCTCCACAGCATCCAGTGTGAGATGGACTGATGGACTTGTTTGCCCATTGTCTGTCTCCACCCTGGAGAATCAGGGTTATCCTGGCGTGATGGTGCACACCTACAGCTCCAGCCATGGGAGGCTAAGACAGCAGCACTGGCACAAGCCTAGCCTCAGCTACATAGTGATTCTAGACTACATGAGACTGTATCTCCAAATAAGCAAAGAAAACAAAATAAACGCAAGGACACTGGCCTGTTTTCTTTTTCTAGCCTTAGTATCTAGAAAAGCCCCTAGCATACCATGGGGACTTGAGAAATATTTGTTGAACAAATGAATCCCTGCTAATTAAAGAAAACTGCTCCTTACTATAATTCGCACACCTTCTGCTGAGGCATGTGACCTTTTCCTGAAGAAAGTGTTCTCTGGTGTGTTTTGGACTAGCTCCCTGTTAAAAAATATCTCTTGTCAGCCATCTGGAAAATGATAAAGTTGGATCCATAACTCCCACTATAGCCCAGGAAATAGTCCAAACAGATCAAAGATTTATATGCCATAAAATGAAGCCATTACAGTCCTAGAAAAATGCACAGCAGAATTCCGATGTAACCTTGGTGTCAAAAGGCCTTTCTGCCTATGGCTTGACCTCCAGCAGCAGCCATAGAAGAAAAAGATGGGTCAAATCACACTACATAAAACCTCTGCATGGGGAAAAAAACCATTTATCTTGAGTGAAAGTCAAAGCTAAATGATACTCTAGGAGGAAAAGAATCAACTCAAATCACAAAGGGCTGAACTTCCTGGTACATTCACGCATACACGTAAACAAAACACTCTAAGAAATCAAACAGAAAAAGAACCAAGACATTAGGCAATAACTGGATGTTAGGCTGCTCCCTGAAACAGCTACAAATGGCTCTTGATAAGACAAGACATCCAGCCTTCCTCTCACACAGTGAGACAAATGTCAAATAAAACGACATTGAAAAACTATTTCTCTCCTATCAGATGGGCAGAGAGACAAAACCACAGCAATACAATGTTGGCACAGTGGCAAGGACATGGGTACACACACAAACTGCAAATGAGCACCATCTCCTTGTAGGGTAATTGAGCCCTATTCACCAATGTACAACACCCAGCAACTTACACCACCAAAGGCCAGCTTTCCGTATATACATATACACATACATACACACATACATGTATATATATGTTTTTAACAAGATCTGTACAATTCCTAGCAGTTCAGCAAAGGTGCTAAGGGTGTAGACAATGATAGTGTTTGCCTATCCTAGGCACGACTCTGGGTTCCATCCACAACACAGGAAATTGAGGGTGAAGGCGGAAATAGGCAGGAAAAAAAGGCCAATAGCCTGTGGAAAATGGGCACTCGGGCAGTTAACAGAAAAGGGAACCACAAATTGCCCATAATGTATGAAACTGTTAGCACTGACAATTGCATTTCTGGGAATTTATCCCGAAGACAGGATTGTATTTATGTGAAATGACACATATATAAAGTTACTCATTGTTGCATTCTCTACATAGTAGCAAAACATTGGAAGAGACATAAGTGTCTGTCACTGGAAAACTGATAGCCTAAAGTATGGTGCCTCCAACCAACACTAGATAAGATTTTAGTTTTTATAATATTATCCATTTTATTATATTCATTCATTCATTCATTTATTCTAGAGCGTGTGTGTGTATGTGTGTGTGTGTGTGTGTATGTCTGTGTGTATGAACATGCTACGCTACGCCATGCCTGTGAAGAGCAGGGAACAACCTGAGGGAGTCAGTTCTTTTCTTTCACCCCATGGGTTCCAGGGACTGAGCTCAGCTATGCAGACTTGATGTGAAAGGCCTTTCCATGCTGAGTCATCTTGCTGGCCCTGATGTGTACTGTTAGAAGAGACATTCAGGGGAGGTGACTCAGCAGCTAAGAATGTGCACTGCAGTGATGGCACAGGCCTTTAATCCCAGCACTAAGAAGCAGAGGCAGGTGGATCTCTGTGAGTTCGAGGCCAGCCTGGTCTACAGATCAAGTTCCAGGACAGGCTCCAAAGCAACAGAAAAACCCTGTCTCAAAAAACCCCAAAACTAACAACCAAAAAAGAATGTGTATTGCTTTTGCAAAGGACCCAAATCTGATTCCCAACACACGTGTGAGCTGGTTCACTCCAGCTCCAGGGGATGGAACACCCTCTTCTGGCCTCTTCAGGCACCTACAGACATGTGATACACACACACACATACAAACACACACACGAATAATTTTTTAAAAGAATACACATATTGTGGTGTGGTAATGACGCATGCCTTTAATCCCTGCACTCGGGAGACTGAGGCAGGTGAATCTCTGTGAGTTCAAGGCCAGCCTGGCCTAGAGAGTGAGTGCCAGGACAGCCAAGGCTACAATGGGAAACCCTGTCTAAAAAAAAAAAAAATACACACATTAATATTTGCCAAAAAAAAAAACCCCAGAAAAGTAACACAAAAAGCCAATTTTATTTGCATTCTATTAGAGTTCCATCTATCTTGTGAAATAAAATCCTCTTTCTTGTGGGGGAGAAAGCTAACACTGGCTAACTATGGAGGAGAGCCTGGGCAGATGAGGAACAATTTGGAGGTACCACAATTTCTTCACTATATTATTATAAATATTCTAAAATTAATTTGCAGCACCTGATACACTTCTTTTTTTTGGTTTTTCTTTTTTTTATTTTTATTTTTCTGTCTGTGTGTATTATGTCTGCAGACCAGAAGAGGGCAGCAGACCTCATTACAGATGGTTGTGAGCCACCATGTGGTTGCCGGGAATTGAACTCAGGACCTTTGGAAGAGCAGGCAGCAGGCAGTGCTCCTAACCACTGAGCCATCTCTCCAGCCCTCTTTTTGGTTTTTCAAGACAGGGTTTCTCTGTAGCTTTAGAACCTGTCCTGGAACTAGCTCTTGTAGACCAGGCTGGCCTCAAACTCACAGAGATCCACCTGCCTCTGCCTCCTGAGTGCTGGGATTAAAGGCGTGCGCCACCACGGCCTGGCATGATACTCTTCTTAAATTCTAAAAGTAGGTCCTTATCAGAATGCATGTGTTCTGAGGGGGGTCGGAACTTGCGGACCTCGGTTTTTGGTTCGTTTTGGTTTGTTTTGGTTTTTAAATCTCTGAGAACCCATCAGTCTGGTCCCATTGCCCTGCCTTGGAGACCTCTGAGTGAACCACATTGGTTACAAGTACTCACAGTCACTGTTACTGAAAATGCCCCAGGTCATGTCCTCTGTGTCAGTCACACGTGATCACTGGTCCCTTGCTCCAGGTGGCACTTCTAGGTGCCATTCACACTCCAGAACCCATTACACCAGACTGTAGCCGGATTTCTAGGGAACCCGGATCTTCTTGTTAGAACAAGGTAGACCTTGTTACCCTCACTTCCTTATTCCTTTCTCCCACAGCCACCTTCAATACGTCACCTGTCCTAGAAACCCTGTCCCATTCTATGCTTCTAGGAGCCAGTCTATGACATCCATAAAATGAGTCACACTGCTGGGCTCAATAGTAGATTTCTAGCCAGGCAGTGGTGGCACACGCCTTTAATTCCAGCACTTAGGAGGAAGAGGCAGGTGATCTCTGTGAGTTCAAAGCCAGCCTGGTCTACAAGAGCTAGTTCCAGGACAGGTCCCAAAGCTACAGAGAAACCCTGTCTCGAAAAACAAACAAACAAACAAATAAAATAGTAGATTTCTTTCTCCAAAATGAACCCCCAGGATGACAGCCACCTAAAATCAGTATCAGCCAGCCCTGCTTCCGTGTGTTGCCAGAACATTAACCCAAAGCTGGCATTCTTCGATAGACTCAAAGTATTTCAGAGTTCACAGGTCCGATACCCACCACTGACAGACCCAAGGAAGGCTTCAGAGCCACCACTACCACCAGGACCAGGCCAAGTCAAGCCTGGACACATTGGCTGAATTGCCTGACAACTGGCGGGCTAGCAGGGCTGGGATGAGGTTGGGATCAGAAAGTCAAGAGTGGGCGTCCAAGCTGAATGTGGTGGGTATGTGACTGTAATCCCAGCAACTGGGAGCCTGAGGCGGGAGAAATAGGAATTCAAGGTCACTCTGGACTACTGAGAACCTACCTCAGTTGTGCTCAGTGGTTAAGAGAACTTGTTCCTCTTGCAGAGCACTGGAATAACACTCATACACATCAAATAAAAATGAAATACTGAAAATAGGCCAAGCGGTGGAGGCGCACGCCTTTAATACCAGCACTCGGGAGGAAGAGGCAGGCGGATCTCTGTGAGTTCAAGGCCAGCCTGGTCTACAAAGTGAGTTCCAGAGCAGTTAGGACTCTTACATGGAGAAACCCTGTCTAGAAAAGCAAAAAAAAAAAAAAAAAAAAAAAAAAACTAAAAATAAAGCTGAGGGGCTGGAGAGATGGCTCAGTGACTAAGAGCACTTGCTCTTGCAGAGGACCTGGGTTCCCTTCTGAGCACCCACATAGGGCTCATATCGTAACTCTAGTTCCAGGGGATTCTGGCTCTGCTGGTACCAAGAATGCAAGCAGTGCATAGACCTACATTCAGGCAAAACACCACACACATAAGATTTTATATATAAAAAACTGAAAGGGGGTGGGTGGTTTGAATGAGAATGGCCACCATAGGCTCAAATATTTAAATGCTTGGTCCCCAGTTAGTAGAACAGTTTGGCAAGGATTAGCAGGTCTGACCTTATTGGAAGAAATGTGTCACTGGGGGTGGGCTTTGAGAGCTCAAAAGCCCATGAGGCTTTGTTCTCTCTCTCTGCCTGTTACTGTGTAGAAGGATATAAGGTCACAGCTACTGAACCAGCTTCATGCTTGCCTCTCTGCCTGCTGCCAGCTCCCCACCATGATGATCATGAACTCACCCTCTGAAACTATAAGGTCCAATAAATTCTTTCTTCTTTTGGTGGTGGTGGGGTTCAAAACAGGATTTGTCTGTAGCCTGTCCTGGAACTCACTCTGTAGACCAGGCTTGCCTTGAACTCACAGACATCCACCTGTCTCTGCCTCACCAAGTGCTAGATTAAAGGCAGGCACCACCACTGCCCAGCATAAACTCCTTATTCTATAAATTGCCTTGGTCATGGTGTCTTACCAGGGCAATAGAAAAGTAACTAAGGGGGCTGGAGAGATGGCTTAGTGGTTAAGAGCATTGCCTGCTCTTCCAAAGGTCCTGAGTTCAATTCCCAGCAACCACATGGTGGCTCACAGCCATCTGTAATGAGATCTGGTGCCCTCTTCTGGCCTGCAGACATACACACAGACAGAATATTGTATACATGATAAATAAATAAATAAATATTTAAAAAAAAAAAAAAGAAAAGAAAAGTAACTAAGACAAGGAGTTGGGGAGATAGCCCAGTCAGTTATGTGTTTGTTGAACAAGCCTGAGGCCCTGAGTTCAATCCCCAGCTTCTGTGTGTTGTACTGGGATGGTGGCACATGCTTGAAATCCTATCACTGGGGAAATAGAAACAGGTAGATGATCACTAGAGCTCACTGGCCAGTCGGCCTAGCCTAATTGGAATGCTCTAAGTCCCAATGAAAGATCTTATCTTTAAAAACAAGACACTAATGCCTCTGGTTCACCTCTGGCCTAGACATACACCTCCAAAAAACCTCAACTCTGACGTTTTAAAAAATTTTAATGATTTTTTAAAAATATTTATTTACTTATCATGTATAAAATATTCTGTCTGTGTGTATGCCTGCAGGCCAGAAGAGGGCACCAGACCTCACTACAGATGGTTGTGAGCCACCATGTGGTTGCTGGGAATTGAACTCAGTACTTTTGGAAGAGCAGGCAATGTTCTTAACCACTGAGCCATCTCTCCAGCCCTAATGATTTATTTTTATTTCATGTACATTGGTGTTTTTTCCTGCATGTGTGTCTGTGTTAAGGTATTGGATCCCCTGGAACTAGAGTTACAGACAGTTGCGAGCTGCCATGTGGTACAGAACCTAGGTCCTCTGAAAGAGCAGTTAGTGCTCATAACCACTGAGCCATCTCCCAGTGCCGCCCCCGCCCCCTTTCGAGTCAGGATCTATATAATCTTAACTGTCCTAGAACTTGTTATATAGACCAGGCTGGCCTAGAAATCACAGACAGAGATCTACCTGCCTCTGCTTTCCAAGTTCTGGACCCAGAAAGTATGCTCTACCACGTCAGGCTCCCCCAGCTCCCCCAAAAAGTCGAGAGAGATGACTTTGCCTGTCATGTAAAAACTGCTAGTTGCCCATCACAATCCATTCCCCCACCTTGTCACAAATATGCTTTGTTGAGAAAGCTATACATCCTACCCTCAGTTGGTGTAGCTACATCCTCCCCAAGCATCTGCCACAAGGAAGTATAAGAGTCATGTGCCTGTACAGCCAGTATGTTCACACAGTGAGAGGAACCTTTTCCAGACATGTACAGACATGGATACCTCTCACCTGTAGTTCATCAGCTTCTAGGTCTATGGCCTGAAGGCTGTTTCTGACTGACCACTGCCACTCTCCTGGGGAGTTGCTGGCACAGCACGTATACTTGGCCCGTGCAATCACAGACAGGTTGAAAAGGCCCAGAAACAAACACCCTTGGGAGTTCATGGGGTTTCCTCTGCCTATCCCTTGAGAGGGCAGCCAGCCATGCTTCCTGCCTCCCAGCAGTAACTTTCCCTTTCTGTGTCCTTTACCAACTGTCTTTCCTTCCTATCACCCTTGCCCAGTACCTACTCAGAATCAGTTTCTTGTAAAACCAAATCCAAGATGGCTACCCACTGTTATATTGGCTTCAGCTAGCACGTATTAGCAACATCCCAGGACATGACAGGGTGACATGAGGAGAAATTGGGTGCCTGGAATGCCACACAATTAACTGGATATCTTTGTAACGGAGTTGTCTGATTTTTGAAAAGAATTTAATTTTTTAAAGTTTTTTTTTTAAAAAACAATCTTTATTTTACATACCAATCCCAGTTCCCTCTCCCTTCCCTCCTCCCTTCTCCCTCCCCCCACTCCTCAGAGAAGGTAAGGCCTCTCATAGGGTGTAGTAAGAGGTGAGCGGGACGCGTTCCTGGCACCCAGCTAGCTTAACCCCTGAAATAATTACACAGGATTTGTATTAATTAAATTTTTGCCTGGCCCATTATATCTAGCCTCTTCTTGGCCAACTCTCACTCTTTATCTAACCCATTTCTATTAATCTGTGTTCACCACGAGGTCGTGGTTTACCAGGAAAGCTTCTAACCAGTGTCAGTCTCGGGCAGGAGAACCATGGTGTCTGCCACATGGAATTCTTCCCAGCATTCTGTTCTTACTACTCTGCCTACCTGATTTCTGCCCTATCAAAAGGCCAAGGCAGTTTTCTTCATTCACTAATGAAAGCAACACATAGAAAGAAGGACCTCCTACACCAATAGGAGAGTCAACAAAGTCTGTCCAATCAGGGTGAGGCAGGACCAAGGCCCTCCCCACTGTACCTAGGCTGAACAAGGTATCTCTCCAAAGCAAACGAGCTCCAAAAAGCCAATTCAAGCACTAGGGATAAATCCTGATCCCACTGCCAGTGACCCCACAGACTGCCCCAGCCACACATCTGTCACTCACATTCAGAGGGCCTGGTTCCTACGCAGGTCCCCCAGCTGTCAGCCCGGAGTCACTGAGCTCCCACTAGCTCAGGTCAGCTGTTTCTCTGGGTTTCCCCATCATGGTCTCGACCCTTTTCTCATATTATTGCTCCTCCCTCTCTTCAGCTGGACTCTAGGAGCTCGACCAAGTGCTGAGCTGTGGATCTCTGCATCTGCTTCCATTAGTTACGAAATAAAGGTTCTGTGATGGCAATTAAGGTAGTCATCATCTGACTAGAGGGCAAGGCCAGTTCAGGCACCCTCTCCACTATTGCTTAGAGTCTTAGTGAATTTAATTATTTTTAAATTCGCCAGGCAGTGGTGGCGCACGCCTTTAATCCCAGCACTCGGGAGGCAGAGGCAGGCGGATCTCTGTGAGTTCAAGACCAGCCTGGTCTACAAGAGCTAGTTCCAGGACAGGCTCCAAAGCCACAGAGAAACCCTGTCTTGAAAAACCAAAAAAAAAAAAATGATTTTTAAATTCTCTGTGTGTGTGTATGCGTGCACATGTGTGCACACGCAGTACAGTGGGTACCAGTGGAGGCTAGCTTTCTGGGTGCCAGGACCAAAACTCTAGGCCTCAGCAAGAGCACCTAATGTGTTTAACCAGAGTCATCTCTCCAACCCCAAGCTGTCTGATCTTAACCAGTACACCTGTCCAACATTCATTTTTCCTTTGGGTCCCATCACCCAGGTTTTGCTGGGGAGACACTTTCTTAGGACTGTAGCTAATCTGCTCACTACACCTGAGTTAGGGGCAGCGGGAGCACACGCCTCAGGTCTCGGCCAAGAGAGTAACACATGTCCCAGGGCACAGTGATGGTTCAAGGTGGGTCCCAGAACCAAATTTACCACCACCTCAGGCCAAAAGGGAACCTGTCCGCTACACCGCTGTACTGGCTGGGACAGAATCCAGAGCTGTGGATGGTCACCAGAGCTCCACCTGAACCGCCTACAAAGTCACGGGGGGGGGGATCTCAAAGATAGAGGAGCAGGGGTGGTACGTGACGATAATGACATACCTAGCTGCTTGGGAGACTTAGACAGGATTACAAACTCAAGACCACCTTGAGCCATATAGCAAGATCCCGTCTCAATTCATAAGAACCCAGAAAAGATGGAGGGAAAGATGCTGCTGCTATTTCTTGAACATTACATCTGGTCATCCTGAAGCTTGAGCTTTTGAAAAATTTTGCCTCTATAGGGGCAGGGTGTGTAGGGGCCATAGCGTACATATGGAGGGCTCAAGGACAGCTGTGGGAGCCAGTTCTCCACTATGTGGATCATAGAGGGTAATGAGCTTAGTGTGTCTGACTTGGCAACAAGGACTTTTTGCCTGCTGAGCCATCTCAGAGGCCTAGAACCTTAGGATTTTAAGCCCTGACTCTAGCAGGTCTTTCTGAAGGAGGCTTCCTGCCAGCTCTTGGTCATGGAAGAAGTATGCAAACCATGGCTGAGGCCATTTTAAACTGGGTTTCTGTTACTTGCAACTGAGCAAGCTGTTTAATAAAAAACTAGCCCTAATGGGAGCATTACCTTATTCACAATTCCAGGGGCAGCCAGCCACACACTTCCAGCCAGAGCAGCTCACGCCGTCACCGTCCCCACCTGCACAAGCGGGGCAAGGCTAGTCAGGTGACTTTCAGACTCTGGCAAGAGCTAGGAGCCTGTATCAGCAACTTGTCCCCTGAAGTCAGGGTGGAGCCCTGAATGACAACTGCACCCTGGGCCACATGAAATCCCCAGTTCCGCTCCTGCCACTGCTGATGCCTTGACCATAGCTGCTCAACTGTAGCTCTGAAGCAGCAACCCACCCATCTGCTGCTGAGGAGCGGTGACCTTCAGAGCCGTTCTGATCCCTGTGCCTTTCTCTGTGCCGTTCTGGTTGAACCTGAAACCTTTTCTCCGCTTTGAAGGAAGAATGGGGAAAAGAGGCATTTTGCCCAGATCTGCAGGTTTGAAGGTCTCCGCACTGACTCACAGATACGGGGTTGCTGACCCCCGGGGTGTTTTACAGAAGTTCCAGATGATGCCTGCACAGTGAGGGGCACCCTGGCACATCACCAGGGCTCCACAGATCTCTCTTCCAAAAGCAAAGCCTTGGTTGGAAGAGAAACGGTCATGTATCTCGTGTCCAGCCCTTGGCGTAATGCCTGGCTCAGAGTACGGGGGAGAAAAAAGGGAAGAAGGTGGAACTGAGAGACGAGAAAGTGAAGAGAGGGCAAGAAGGGAAGGGTGGAAGCACAGAGAAAGGAAATAAGAAAACGGCCCTGTCATCCAAAATTTTCCCTAGACCAAGGAGCCCAGCCAACGTCTAGAGACGCTGGGCAGAGAAAGGCAAGGACAATGTGTATCATCACTTCCCAGTCAATCCAGGCAAAGTAGACTGTCAGTCAAGGCTTTCTTGGCTAGGGGGCTTCTGAAGGGAGGGTCTGGGCCTTTCCTGCTGCCCAGTGGCTGCGGAACCCACCTCCTCACCCACTCAGTTCGCAGCTTCCCTAGTTCCTCTGCGGCGCCCAAAGGTAGACTGGACTGTTAACCTTTCCCACATCTAGGAATGGAACTCCATGAGGAGAATGTAAAGTGTTGCTCAAGGTGGTTGCATTCCCAGCCCAGCACCCTGAAGGAAACCTGTCTGCTGCCCAGCCTCCCAGCAGGTATGCCTCAACAGGTGTTCTTCATGCCTGGGCTAGTTTCTCATGCTCCAGGGATGTCACATGCTTCACCTAGGGCCAGCCTCCAGGGAGGAAGCAGGGCCCTTCATCCCCAGCAAGTCCTAGGACCACGGGAACCCCCGGGGTCACCAAGAGAAGAGAACAATGAGAGTTCTCAAAGGTTCGTCTACCCATGAACCAGCCACTCCTGTGGGGTTTATCCCACCAATCAACCATTTGTCTTACCCAACTGACAAGACTGGCCTCTTTAAATCCTCTCCACCAAGACAGAACTATCAACCTCTCTCCAGGTAACTGAGTCCAGTGTCACGCAGACCCTCGATGGGAGAGCTGAAGCTCAACCCTATTTTGGTTTTGTTTTTTTTTTTTGGGTTTTTCGAGACAGGGTTTCTCTGTGGCTTTGGAGCCTGACCTGGAACTAGCACTGTAGACCAGGCTGGTCTGGAACTCACAGAGATCCGCCTGCCTCTGCCTCCCGAGTGCTGGGATTAAAGGCGTGCGCCACCACCGCCCGGCCTATTTTGTTTTTTTTTAAGAGACATTTCACACGAACAATTCATTTATTAAAATAGTTTCTGTAAACTCTTTCAGAAGAATATACATTTTCCTTGCTTGAGTAGCGTTTCAAGGCACCATAAGATGATGGTCTCTTTAAGAACAACCCTCTATTCATGTCTGAGAATCCCATTAGAAAAAAAATACACATAACATAGACACACACACACACACACACACACACACACACAAGAACCCGTACGGCAGAATGACTGACAACTTTGGGACGCATCTTACTATTGATATCCCAAAAGAAAAGAGAGGTGGGCTGAGTATTTGTCACTAAAAAGAACCGGTGGGGCAGAGGAGAGGTACACCTCAGAACCGAAAGTCCAAGTAAACGTGACACGGGGTGTCTCTCCTCCACTTTCTCTTGCTCTTCACTTTTTCTCCTCCTCCTCACTCAGGGCGGAATTCTCCTGTAGTGGGGATGTCAGCTTGCTCTGCAGAAGGGCCGCCAACTTTTTGGAAGTCTTTTTGAGAAACGCGCTACCTGGATGAGCACTGTTCACGTGCAGATACAGGTCCTCCTGGGTGGGGCCCGTGTAGCCGCAATCCTCACACACATAGAGTTTGTCCCGACGCTGCTTGTAGGCATACTGCTGCTGCACGCCGTGGATCTTCTTCAGGTGGGACTCCAAGGAGCATCGCTGGGTGAAGGCTTTGAAACACACATCACATTTGTAGGGGCGGATGCCTGCAAGGATGAGGGGCAGACACATCACCAGCTGGTCAGAGCCGCGCCCAAGCGACCCTCCTATGAAGCCATTAAAGTTTCCCATGACCAAAGTCCTTGACAATGTGAGGAAAGTGGGGCCGGAACCATCTACAAGGGTCCTGGCATCAACATGAACAAACCTAACACAGGTGGATGCCAATAAGGCAGAACCCAGCACTTGACTCTGGGAGAAAGAGTTATATTCTTCCCACTCATCAACCTTAATGGTTTCATCTTTTAGTGGCAAGGTGAATGATGTAACTTTTTTCTTTTTTTTTTTTAAAGATTTATGTATTTTATGTATATGAGTGCTCTACTTGCATGTATGCCAGCATGGCATCAGATCCCACTATAGACGGTTGTGAGCCACCTTGTGGTTGCTGGGAATTGAACTCAGGACTTCTGGAAGAGCAGCCAGTGCTCTTAACCAATGAGTCATCTCTCCAGCCCCCACAATGTTTTATACACTGTGGATTTTCCTGGAAACAGACGCTGAGACAAAGATCCTAGATTAATTTTATTGGAGAGGTCATCCCAGGAAGCACAGGTTAGGCAATGGAGTAAGACACGAAAGGGAGGAAGCCAAGCAGGGTGCATTGTGCTGGACGTCACCGGAGACAGTGCAGAGCACATTTACACGGTGCAGAGCATTGTAGGGAACAGATGAAATGAGCTAGCGGTAGGTGACTGGGGTGACAGACAGCTTAGCTGGTAAAGCGCTTGCTTTGTAAGCAAGCCCAAAATCTGAGCTCCATCCTTAGAACCTGTATTTACAAAGCAAGAGATGGGTGTGGCGGCTGACAGGTTCAAAGGAACTCCGTTTCATTAATGTTAAAACTCTAACCTTTAGAAGAAGTCTTAATATAACAGTAACATTGTGGGAGGGAAAGAAATCTGAAACATCTCTCATTTGCTCGGAGCTTGTAGTCATGCTAAGTGCAAATGCCATTCGTTTACGATGGCACACACCTTCAATCCCAGCACTCAGAGGCAGAAGCAAACAGATTATCTGTGAGTTCAAGGCCAGTCTGGGCTACACTATGAAACACTGTCTGTGGTTTCTAGAAACCCATGCATGATGGGTGAATCCCTGGCACCGACTGGCCAGCCAGCCTAGCTTCACTGGCAAGTTCCAAGCCAAGTGAGAGACCCTTTCTCAGAAAAAGGGGCTGTGGAAGGTAGGCACACACTGATTGGCTAAAGTAGTTAGCCACCAAGGCTGACTATCTAAGTTTGGACACCAGAACTCACATGGCAGAAGGAAAGAACTGGCTCCCATAAATTGTCCTGTGACCTCCAAATTCACATGGTGGCAAGCGCAGGCAGGCACACGTGTGTGCACAAGAGAGAGAGAGAGAGAGAGAGAGAGGATAGAGGACACTTGGTGTCACTGGCCTACCTCTGGCCACCACATGTTTGTGCTCAAACATAATTAAAATCAGGTTCAGAAGCCAATGCCTGTTATCTCAGCACTTGGAAGGTGGAGACAGAAGGATCAGGAGTTTAAGGCCAACCTGAGTCATGTGACTAAATAAGCCAGGTCTCAATAATAAATAAACAAACAAACAAAACATTTTTACAAAAATCTGAAAAGGCCTTCCTCACCTCATACATGTCTCTTCTAGTCCAGTCAAGAGAGCTTCTTACGATTGTTCAAGCTTTATACAAAATTAGGAATACATAGGTACAGGTACATATTACTAAATATATTTTAAAATGTATTTAATGGCACTGCACATGGTCTGAATAAGGACTTCTCAAAGTTTCCTAGGAGACTCTACAGCCCAGATTGAGTGAGTAGGTTCACAAACTCTCCCAACTCTCTTCAGACCCAGCTAGGGCTGGGTTTAGTCTGAGGTAAGAGGGGTGCTTGGGGCAGCACCGCAAAAGTCCTCACCAATCACCAGAAAGAATACGCTAGGCTAGTGGGGCGCTGCAAGCCTGTAACGCTAGCACTTGGGAGGTTGAGGCAGAAGGACTAACACAGCCTTAAGTCAGCCTGGGCTACATAGTGAGAAGCTGTCTCAAAGACCAAACAAAAAGCAGACTCCCGGTTCTCATTGGGGCAGAGCAGAGAAATCTGTCCTTTGTTGTTGCTGATAGGGCTTCCCCTAGTCACCTTGGTTGGCCCAGAACTCACAGAGGTCCACCTGCCTCTGCCTTCTGAGGGCTGGGACTAAAGGCATGCGTCAATCACACTTGACCTCCATTAGGATCTTTTCTTTTCTTTGTTGTTTGAGTCAGGGTTTCTCTGTGTAGCTTTGGAGCTTGACCGGGAACTCACTCTGTAGACCAGGCTGGCCTTGAACTCACAGAGCTCTGCCTGCCTCTGCCTCCTGAGTGCTGGGATTAAAGGCAGGTGTCACCACCACCCGGCTCATTATGATCTTTTCAAGCACTGGAGAGATGGCTCAGTAGCTTAGAGAACTGACTGTTCATCCAGAGGACCCAAGTTCGGTTCCCACATACACAGGATATCTGACACCCTCTCCTGGCCTCCATGAGACCAGGCCTGTGCTGTGCACTACACAGACATATGTGCAGACAAAACACCCCCTCCAAAAAAACCACACCCACACAAATAAAATTGCTTTGATCCTATTCAAACCCAACACTATCACCTACTTTTCATCCTTCCCCATTGCCTTCCTCTTCTCAAATGGTCCACTTTCTACTTAGAAAAAAAAAAGCCAGTTGGTTGTGGCACATGTCTTTAGTCCCAGCACTCAGGAGGCAGAGGCAGGTAGATCTCTGAGTTTGAGGCCAGCTTAGTTCTACAGAGTGAGTTCCAGGACAGCCAGGTCTACACAAAGAAACCCTGTCTCGAAAAACCAGAAACCAAACCAAACCAAACAAAAACACAAACAACTCAGATTCTACATAAGAGAGAAAACAGTAATATCTGTCCTTTGGAGTCACTCATTTCACTTCACACGAGGATTCCCAGTTCCATCTTCCTGCAGATGACGTAATTTTGCTCTTTTTTTTAAAGGCTATGATACTCCATTGCACATATATGCAAGAAATGAATGCTTCAGGCCCTAGGCATGGAGCTTCCTACTCCAGCAGTGAAGTGGACCACACTGGGCCGAGCCTGCACAGAACCCCATCACACACAATCTGCAGATATCTTCTATGGGCAGAGCACCCAGCAAGGGCTGAGAAGCCAGGGTTAGGAGATTTTGGGGGTCCTGTAACACTTGGTCAGTAAAGAAAGGGACTGACTAGGAGGTTTTTTCCAAGAGGGTACAGGCGCTGAACCTGGTTTCGCGGCTGGGTACCTTGTGATGTAGACACAGGAGACAGACCATAATAGCTCTCGTTATGACACGTCCACCTTATAAAACTGATCCCTGCACCAATGTTCCTGCTTCCTCTTCTGACCCTAGAATCTCATTCCTACAGATGATGTCTTGTCAAAAGAGCTCCTTCCAGGGCTTGGGAATTAGCTCCTCGCTCCTGGAGCACTGCTGTTTCCCACTCCTTCAAGGGAGTGAAGGTGGACTTGTGTAAGTGTGTGTGTGATCCATACTAAGCTCCCCTCCTCTAACAGTGACACCTGGCCCATCGTCCTCTCTCTAGCAAAAGCCAATCTTGTCCTAGTCAGAACAGGCTGGGAACTGAAAGCACCATCTGTTGCCAGACATAATTAACCTACTGACACCTACCTGAGTTCCAAAGTCCAAGGCCACTGAAAAGCCAGGCACTGCATGTCTGCCACTCATTAACGGAGTCCACAGTCAACCTGTTAACCCCTCCACAGCTCAGTCTCCTCACCCACAAAATGCAGACAGCACTCACACCCAGGGATGGCTGGTCTAAGGACGAACTGAGCTATCACAGGCATGGGACCTGGTGAAGTCAGATACGACTTAGGTGTTTAGAATGCAGCAACACAATGGAAACAAGCCGTGCAGGAATCAGCTGCCACATTCCTAAATGTTTAGCATTTGTCTTTCAACTACACCCTTTTTTATGTATTATGTATTTCACAACAAGAAAAAAGGATTAAAAAGAAATGTGGTCCCTAGGTGACTAGCAGAGATGTCCCTCACTCACTGATCTTTTGAATTCTGTATTCTAGGCCTTTATTACCGAGTTTTAAAAAAAGTTCTTTTGGGGGGTTGACAAAGAGTTTTGAGTTGTTTATTCCTGACCCTAAACTGAGCTCATAATCCACATCTCCAGGTAAATTCCTCACTACCGGAACTCTCTGTCTGCTTCCCTTTCTCAGGTCAAGCGCTCCTTTCCTGACTTTGATCCAACTGTCAACTCCAACAAGAAGCTTTGCTACCAGCCTCCCTGGGAGGAGACATCGAGGGTGGCCTCCCAGCAAGGTAAGCAGGCAATGCCCATAAACCCAGAATGTTCCTGCCCTTTGGCCTAGTAAGTTCACTTGAGGGAAGCTGCGTTAGAGATAGACTCACACCGGTGGGCAAAGGATGTACAAGAAAAATCGTGGTGGGCTGGACAGTGGTGGCGCACGCCTTTAATCTCAGCACTCGGGAGGCAGAGGCAGGCGGATCTCTGTGAGTTAGTTTCAGGACAGCCAGGGCTGCTACACAGAGAAACCCTGTCTTGAAAAAAAAAAAGAAAAAGAAAAGAAAAGAAAAGAAAGAAAAAAAAATCAAGGTGGCATTGTCAGAATAAAACAAAACACAAGGCGGAGGTGGGGGGAGGGGGATGATGCCAACCTGAATGGAAGGAAGTACTTCTGTTGGGGAATTAGGAAAGGACTGTGCCTCTGCAATGGAAATTCTGTCACGATTCTCTATTAAATGTGCAGTGATGAAAAGGATAAGGTACATCCACTATGTAGACATCAAGCAAGGCCCAAGGTCTAGTTCCCCTGACAGCAGCTCGTACCTTAAACGTCTAGGAGAAAAGACAAAAGGCAGATCGCTTTCAGAAAGGAACTAGGGCTGTCTGGAGGCTGGCTTTTAAAAAATCTTATTTTCAATTTCCCCCATACAAATATATTATCTTTTCGGCTAAAAAAAAAGTGTAAGTTAAACTAAAAATGAAACCGTTGAGGAGGCAATTCCACAGGCGAGCTGAGGCTGCTGGGGAGTGGATTCCATGCTCCCTCAGCTAACGGCCCTGCCTTAGACTTCTGATCTGCATTTTTCCCAATCCAGTCAATCCTTCTCCTTGGGCTCCAGACAAAGACACCATTGTCTTCTCTGCTTTAGTCAGGCTGTGGTTTGTTTGCCTTCTGGCCTCTCTCAATGTAGCCCCTGATGTAAGATAAGGTAAGAGGGCCCCCTGTCCTGTGGGCAGCCCCTCCCCAGACCTGACCTCAAATTGGAATTCCTCAGGTTCTCTCTATGGAACTCAGTCCACAGGAAAGGCATGAGCCTCTTACTTCATCTGGAGGTTCAAGGTTTTTTTTTTTTTACTTTTTTCCTGTAGCCCAAACTCACTGTGCAGTTGAAGATAACCGTGAACACCTTGGGAGTTTGAGGCCAGCCTGGTCTATATAGTGCGTTCTTGGTCTGCCAGAATTACATGGTGAGATCCTGTCTCAAAAATAAACCAAAAAAATCCACAAAATGTATTTACTTTTATTTTATGCGTATGAGCCTACATGTATGTACATGTACCATGTGAGCACAGTGCTTGCATAAGTCAGAAGGTATTAGACCCTTCCCAGCACCTCCCTCCCCAAGAACTGGAGCTACAGATCCTGGCAAGCTACTGTGTGGGTGCTGGGAACTGAACCCAGGTCCTCTACAAGAAAAACAAATGCTCAGTATGACATTAAATTTCAGTAATCCTCCTGCCTCAGCCTCTGAGTGCTGGGATTACAGGCATGAACCACCAAACCTTGAGAAATGTGAGTTATCATTTTCCCAGGCCCAAGCAACCCTCACTCCAAGACTTGGCAAAACCGCCCTGTTGTGCGCGGCCTTATCGCCCATTTATGGGAGCAGACTTGCTATAGCCTTTTATGCCATCTGAAGTCTTCGGCTGCATAAACTTCATTTTACCAAATAGAAAAATAAAATACTTTCAATAAGTACTGTATCTGAACAACAAACTGGCACCTTGAGGAATCAATATGTGCCCCCACCAACTCCCAGGTGCTGCTGGTCCTCAAACCACACTGAGCAGTGTAGCTGTGGACATCTGGTGTGGAGAGTGCAAGGGCTAGCCCGAATTTTTCACTCAAAAACGCAGATCTCTCTCCCCCAAACAAATCATGTTTGCCAACAGGCAGCCATTCTTAGAAGTAACCTAGCTGGCCCAAGTGCAGAACATTCAAAAGATCGTTCTATGAAAGCAGGTCTGTGGCTTTTTCTCGGGCTGTGAACTGAACAGGCATGTTTTGTTCCTTTAATGCTCAGGGCTCTCTATCTGTCTTGATGTAGGTGAGTGTGGCCTCTGTAACCCTGTCCCAGACACTGGACGAAAGCAATCATCTCTGTCAAGTATACAGAAGACAGTGTTGGCTCCTCACCCAGACCAACTTCTTGGGCTGATGCATAGCCCCAGTGGCCATGTGAGCTGGCAGCTAACACTCCTGGGTGTCCCCTTCTCCAATGATTGAGCACTAGCAACTAACTTTCCAAACGCCCGGGAATGAAGTGTTTTCAGTATTTCTTTTTTGTTTTTGTCTGATTGAAATGGGTACAGAAACCCTCCACAAACCCGTGCACCGGACATCACTGAGGTATCCTCCAAACCCCAGAGCCCTCTGGGATAGGGCTGAGGCTAACACACTTTTCTCTTTCCCAATCTTGACAAGTTCCTCCCAGGAACCCTTACTTCAAACATCGTTTTACTACAGACCAGCTTCCAGGGCACAGGACTCAAGACTCTATAGAATGAAAGCTGCCACTCATTTACTGCTTTCTGTTGTTGTTAATTCTGGTTTGTTTGGTTTTGTGGGGGGGGGTTGTTTGTTGCTTGTCTAGAACTCATTTTGTAGCCCAAGCTGGCCTGCAGCTTCAATGCTCCTTTCTTCACCTCCCTAGTGATTACAGGCAGCTACCAACACATTTTTTTTTTAAATGCTATGGAAGTTTTCCTCAGCATCACTGGGTTTATTTCAATGACACCACGTCCTCACTCCCTACTCCGGACACACACACAGACCGCGGAGAGACAGAAGCGGTCAGGGACAGAGAACCCTGTGGTTACTTTTTTCTTGGTGACTCTGTACCCCAAATAAGGAATCCCAATCCTTTCTTTCATCTGTTTGGATATTAACACAAGACATTTTCCGGCTCTTGTTTCCCTGAACCTTGCTCAGAAAGTTTCCTTTGTACTCCGAGTCTTTCCTTGGATGCCCTCCCAGCTCCCGGGATGAGAAGTCATACAGTTGGTGGCAAGTGAGAGGCAAGGGTAGTGCTATGGCCCGCTCCTGTCTTTGCTGAACTTAACATTGCTAACCATTCTCTCATGGAGGTTCCTCGGATTCTGGCCAGGTTTTTAAAATGCTAAGGCTTGGTCCCTTTGGACTCCATGCAGACATATCCCTCACTCAGCATCTGCTGTGTTTGTGCTGAGTGCCTGTATCTTTGTTTCTGGCCTAAATACACTCAGAATAGTCAGTAGCCAAACTGTGATGTTCGCAGCTCATCCAAAGGCAAAGACCAAGTTTCCAGTAAATCCCAGGACGATCTTCTGGAGCCAGTGAGATTGGATCACATGAACTAACACACTTGAGAACTTTCAAACATCGTTTTTGTCGTGAAATCATGCTGATGGTTGGTAAAGGCCAGGAGACAATCACAGGCCTGGCCCCATCCTCCAGCCGCCCCTAGCACCACCATTGCCTGCCCAGATCAGTGACAACTCGTGGCTATTACCAGCTAATACAAATGTAAGCCCCCAGCTGCTCCTTATGGTCCAGCAGTCTTTGGAGGCACACTTCCACATGAGTCTGGTCATAGAGATGGGTTCCAGTTATTTCTATAGTGCTACTTGTTGAATACTTTGAAAGCAAAAGTTACAATTAAAATTCTAGAAATGTCTACTCATCAATTTCAATTATTATAGTGCTATCCAATAGAAATTACAGGGCAAACCACTTTAAAATTTAGAAATTTCCAGAAGGAGCCAAGTATAGTGGGCTATACCTGTAACTCCAGTACCCAGGAGGCTAAAGCAGGAGAATATAGAGTTCAAGGCCAGCCTAGACTACAGGCGGCAGCATCTCAAAACAGAAGTGAGAAAACAACCAGAAACAGGTACCATTCTTTTTTTTTTTTTTTTGAAACAGGGTCTTACTGTAGTTCTCTGGCTGGCTTAGGACTCCATATGTAGACCAGGTTGTCCTAGAACTCACTAAGATGCTCCTGCCTCTGCCCCCTGAGTACTGGGACTAAAGAGATTATCTTCTTCACTGAATCATTTTAAACTTAAAACTTGAAATTGTTTTTTATATTAAGTCTTCAAAATCTAGAGTCTTAAACCACATCTAATTGTTACTAGTCCCAAGGCAGGGGCTCAACAGCCACACTGAGCCAGTGGCTGTGGTCCAGACTGTTATGGCCCTGTATTTCCCCTTCTGGAGGCACCTGTCAATCACTAGAGCTGCTGGTGCAAGACTGAACAGAGCTATTCAATGAGTTCAAGGCCAGTCTGATCAGCTTAGTGAGAACCTTCTCAAAATAAAAAGTTAAAACGGCTGGGATTACAGCTCAGTGTTAGAGCAATTACCCAGTATGTTCAAGGCCCTGGATTCAATTTCCAGTATGTATAAATAAATAAATTAGCCCTTAGAGCCTGAAAAAGGCCTGTAGCCAGATTCAAAAGGGGTACAGATCCCATTTATGTCATCAAGCTAAAAACCGGTCATATACTAATTAGAAGTCATGACAGTGACTCCCTTGGAGGAAAGCAAGTGAGAGGGTAATGACCTCTTGGGCTAGAAATACTCTGATTATTTTTTTAAACTTCATTTTAATTGCATGCATCTAGATCTAGGGACCTGTAATTTATGCATTTTTCTGGACATGTAATTTATTTGGTTTTTTGTTTGTTTTATTTTTTTCGAGATAACGTTTCTCTGTGTAGTCCTGGTTGCCCTGGAACTTGCTCTGTAGAGCAGGCTGGCCTCAAACTCAGAGATCCACCTGCCTCTGCCTCCCAATTACTGGGATTAAAGGTGTACATCACCACCGCCGCCACCACTACCTGTCTGGATATGTCATTTCAATGAAAAGCTCAGTTTAGAAAAAAAAAAATATATATATATATATATATATTTTTTTTTTTTAAGAAAAAGCATAGCCAGGTGCAGTGGCACACGCCTTTAATCCCAGCATTAGAAACAGGCAGATCTCTGAGTTCTAGGCCACCCTGGTCTACAGAGCAAATTCCAGGACAGCCAGAGCTACACACAGAGAAACCCTATTTTGCAAAACCAAACAAAAAGAAAGAGAAAGAGAAAGAAAAAAGAAAAGAAAAGATGGGTCATGTTTAAATGGGCTGGGATGGTGTTGATGAAGATTTGATGACAAGACCCACATAGTGAAAGACCTCATGTGAAATGGAGATGCCTATGTCTACTCTACCTGAGAAGCCTGTATCTACTCTACCTGGAGAAGCCTGTATATCTACTCTACCTGGAGAAGCCTGTATCTACTCTACCTGGAGAAGCCTGTATCTTCTCTACCTGGAGAAGCCTGTATCTACTCTACCTGGAGAAGCCTGTATCTACTCTACCTGGAGAAGCCTGTATCTACTCTACCTGGAGAAGCCTGTATCTACTCTACCTGGAGAAGCCTGTATCTTCTCTACCTGGAGAAGCCTGTATCTACTCTACCTGGAGAAGCCTGTATCTTCTCTACCTGGAGAAGCCTTTATCTACTCTACCCGGAGAAGCCTGTATCTACTCTACCTGGAGTTGCAGAATTTTGAGCAGAGAAGTGGCATCCTTGTAATTTGCCTCCAGGACTTACTGGGCCAAAGGTACAGACTGGGCCTCAAGTGGAGAAGCCTAGAGGCCAGATGTGCCTAAGATAAAACTAATGAAGCTTGTGACCAATCAGCAGGTTTGCAACCGAGGCAAAAAGTCATCCCCCAGACTCTCTGAAACACACAAGAGGAGGCCACAAATCTGGACTGCCTAAGTTGGAAAATGGGCTCAGTGTAGCTCAGTGGTGGAGTGCTTGCTCAGCATGAGCAAGGCTTTAGGTTCTATCCCTTACATTAGAAGAAGAAGAAGAAGAAGAAGAAGAAGAAGAAGAAGAAGAAGAAGAAGAAGAAGAAGAAGAAGAAGAAGAAGAAGAAGAAGAAGAAGAAGAAGAAGAAGAAGAAGAAGAAGAACAAGAACAAGAAGAAGAAGAACAAGAACAAGAAGAACAAGAACAAGAATGAGAAGAACAAGAAGAACAAGAACAAGAACAAGAAGAACAAGAAGAAGAGGAAGAGGAAGAACAAGAAAAGTTGGAAAGCCATGGAAGAGGTCCCCAGGAAAATGCCTGCTCCAACAGGAAGCTCAGGGCAGCTGTTCTGCTGCCTCAGGAAGATCAGGAGCCCTGAGTCAGGCTTACTTCAAGAAGTTAGCCAGGCACAGCGGTGCGTGCGTGCACACCTTCAATCCTGGCACTTGGGAAGCCCAGGAAGGAGGCTGGAGAATTCAAGTCCAGGTCACGTGACAAAGCCTTACCTTAAAAAGCCAAAACCAAACCAATGACAATAATAAAGCAAGAGTCAAGAAGGAGGCACAAAATATTTGAAGCCGGTCCCAAGCATCCCATTCTGCAGTCAGACTAAGGGGGCTGCATTACAGTAGAGACTTTCTGTGTTGGCCTCCCTCCAACCTGGACATCGTGCCCATCCTTACAGGAGCAAAACCAGGCCATGAGAGGTGGCCCCCATACAACAGGTGACAAGACTGGCAGGTGGCAGACTCGGGGTGAACCCAGTAGCCCCAAATGCGTCATCCTGTGTCCTTTCCAGAAACACCAACTTGTTCCACACTCCAAACCCATTTTTTTTGGCGGGGGGAGGCGGGGGTGAGGGCACACGGACAGACACATGACACAGATGGATGGACGACAAAGGAACCAGAAGTGAACAAGTCACATGCGCAGCCTCACCTGTATGTGTGCGAACATGCCTCTTTAGGTCGAAGGTATCATTGAAGCCCTTGCCGCAGAAGGTGCACAGGTGCCTCTTTACCTGGTTGTGGCACTTGAGGTGGCGGTTGAGCATGCGCTGCAGGCGGAAGCTCTTGCCACACAGGTCACAGTTGTGAATCACGGAGTCATTACACATACCTGTGGTAAACTGGGAGCAGAGAGAGAGAGTACGTTGAGATCACAGGGGGCTCATTTGGGAAACCAGACGTGTTCTCTCTAGGTAGAGCCTGGCTATGGCTTCCGCTCCCTCTAAGTGCAAGCAGGCTCAGCTTTGAGAAAGGTGTAAAGACGCTGGTACTGGGAAATGGTTTTGCACAGCATCCTTCCTTTCTCCTCCAGCAGAACTCTGACTCCTATCTCTGTACTGTCTTACAGCAGCCTTTTGTTGTTTTTTGAGACAGAGTTTCTCTGTGTAGCCCTAGCTGTCCTGAAACACTCTCTGTAGACCAGGCTGGCCTCAAACTCACAGAGATCTGGCTGCTTCTGCCTCTGCCTCCTGAGTGCTGGGATTCAAGGCACGTTACAGCAGCCTTTTAACAAGACACGGGCCGGGCAGTGGTGGCGCACGCCTTTAATCCCAGCATTCAGGAGGCAGAGGCAGGCGGATCTCTGTGAGTTTGAGGCCAGCCTGGTCTACAAGAGCTAGTTCCAGGACAGGCACCAAAACACTGTCTCAAAAATCCAGGAAAAAAAAAAAAAGACACAGACATGTGATCACCTGACTGATGAAAAAGGGAGAAGCAAGGTTCCCAGTAGCTGGAGCCCCAGCAGCCACCTGCACCATGAGGAAGGAACAAATGTTGAGGATGGAAGGAGAGAAGGAAAGGGTCTGGGTCCTGCTGTCAATGGCTCCCAAAGACAGACACAGTCAGCTCTTTTCTCTGTGCCTCTGAGTACTGGTCCAGGCTCCAAGAAATAGAAACAGGACTGGAGAGGTGGCTGAGTAAGGAAAGGCACCTGCTGCCAACCTTGATAACAAAGATTGATGACCTGACTTTAATCCCTGGGACCAACATAGCGAAGGTAGAGAGCCAACTCCTGCAAGTTGCCACACACCGTAGCATACCCCCACATCATAAATAAATGTAATTTAAATTTTGAAAAAGGAACAGAGGAAGGATGGAGATGATTTCTCTCCCCCTGAACCAGGGCAGGGCTCATGACTAACAGAAAGCAGAAATGATGTGTTAATTTTGGGATAAAGGACACCTGGTAGCTTCACTGCCTCTTTCTCAAAAGCCAGCCTCCATGTGTGAAGCCGACAGAGGCCAGGTTAGCCATGTAGAGAGCCAGAGCCCCACGAAGTGGGCACCACAGTGCTAGCTATGCACCTTCCAATCCAACCCAGGGTCACCGCTACCTAGCCGAGTGGCCCCAGACAACGCCATTCAGATGAAAACTGCCTAACTGGGCCACGCCCCAGGTCCAGATACCCAAACTGTGCACAAATCATCACTTGGGAAAGTGACTTGGCCAGGATTCCAGAGCTCTATCATCAGTTGAGATCAGAACTGAATTCTAGCCTCCAGCCTGTCCCCCATCCCCAGCGCAGGATTCTCAGCCACATTTGCTGTCTCCCTGGACAAACACAGGACTGACCGTTGATGTGATGTGAAACACCAGATTTGATGTGCTCTAAGGTCAGATGTGCTACCAGCGGAGACCCTGGAGATGGTCGGCTGTTCGACCAGAACTGCCTGTAAGAAGCCCAAGGATTGGAGGTGCAATTTGGCATCAGGCACTCACCTGAACGCACTGGTCCTGTGCTCTGGCCCTAGTACTACCAAAATAAAGAAATAGCTGGGCGGTGGTGGCACACACCTTTAATCCTAGCACTTGGGTGGCAGAGGCAGGCTGATCTCTCAGTTCGAGGCCAGCCTGGTCACAGAGTGAATTCTAGGATAGCCAGGGCTACACAGAGAAACCCTGCATCAAATAAACAAACAAATAAATAATAAATAAATGGGGAAGTTAGTGGAGGGGAAGGAAGGAAGAGGAAAAAGAAATGAGGCTAGGTACTAGTCCTTAGAGTTCAGTCATCCCTTGACACAGAGATTGGGAGCAGGGTCCTGTGTAGACACTAAATGCTTCCGGGTGCTCAGGCCCCTAATATAAAACACTGTGGCTTTAGATATCAACCTATATACATCTACATGACCTAAACAGATGTCTCTAGAACCTTATACCAACGTAAACTTTATGTGACTAGTGTTAGGCTGTACTATTTAAGGAATAGGGACAAAAGACAAGAAAAAGATCTGTACATATTTGGCACGGACACTATGTTCTTTTCAAATAGGTTGAATCCACAGGATGTGGAAGCCCTGGGTATAGAGAGCTGCCTGGACTTCGCTCCACTCCATTTCAGATAGCATATTACATTTACACTTCTGAAGAGTTCATGCGGACTCCTCCATTTAAGGCCTTGAGGACAGAAAGCCCGTGTCCACTCACACCACTACCTCCCATTCCTCCATGCCCAAGGGCAGTACTTAGTGTGCTGGGCAGCTGGGAGCAACCTCAGGATGCAGGGAGGCTGTAGGATGCCAGGCTTTCCTAGGCTGCTTCCTCTCCTGTTCATTCTCACTGGCTCAGAGGCAGTGTCTGCATTAGCACTGAAGTGACCGATGGGCCCTAGGGTCAAAACACTGCCAAAGTGACTTTTTCCCAAAAAGATGCTGGGATGTGGAGCACCAAGAGAGAGAAAGGGCGGCAGAGAAATCAAGTCCTGTGGCCAAGTAGAGATGAGAGGGAAGATAAGAAAATGGTGGAAAATAACCATTTGTCTGGTTCAGTGTGAGCGGTCACAGGAGTGTGGAAAAGGGCAGTGTCCACTTTGGGGACCCAATGGGTAGGAGTAGTCCACAAGCAAGAGAGAGCTCTGAAGAAAAAGAAGGAAAGACTAAATGAGGCCCACTGAGTACTCTAGGCTTCTAAAGAGCAAGTCTTCAGAGGGCAGAGGTGGCCTGACAGAGAATAAAGAACTCCCAGACATGACAGAGGCAACTGAAGTGTGGTGGGACACTCCTTTATTCGTTTGTAGCTCTCGGGAGGCAGAGGCAGGTGGATCTCTGTGAGTTCAAGGCCAGCTTAGTCTACACAGTGAGCTCCAGGACAGTAAAGGCTACAAAGGGAGACCCTGTCTCAAAAATGAATGAATGAATGAATGAATGAAGGGCTGGAGACATGCCTCAGAGATGTTAAGAGCACCGGTTGTTCTTCCGGAGGACGGTCCCAGCACCCACACGGTGACTCACAACTGTTTTTAACTCCAGTGCCAGGGGATCCAACACCTTCTTCTAACCTCCATGAGCAATACACACATATATGATCTATGTACACACATGCAGCAAAACACTCTTACACATAAAACAAATAAGTATTAAAGAAAAAAAATGTAAAGAGACAGAGACAATTGGCTAAGGATCACTGTCGATAACTAGTTTCTGCCAGATTGTACCACTTCTCATAAGGAAAGGGGTATTTGGTTTGTAGGTGTATTTCAGGTGTGGTGCTTTAAAATTTGGTCTGTAATAAATAGCAAGAGACTGGACGCTATGTCTATTAGTATGGGCTTCAAAATAAATGCACTAAGTACTAAGCAGTCCAGCAGGGATGTCTGCAACCTCCAGAGAAAGCCAACAAGAACTATCCAGCCATTCCACAGATATAGAAAATAGGATATA